>WYDI02039777.1:0-16969 GCA_009867235.2 Psittacus erithacus
ATAAGGAAGAAGTTCTTTACTGTAAGGGTGGTGAGGCACTGGAATGGGTTGCTCAGGGAAGCTGTGAATGCTCCATCTCTGGTGGTGCTCAAGGCCAGGCTGGACAGAGCCTTGGGTGGCATGGTTTAGTGTGAGGTTTCCCTGGCCATGTCAGGGGGTTGGAATTTGATGCTTTTAAGGTCCTTTCCAACCTAACTATTCTATGATTCTATGATTACCATATCTGCGAGTTATCAGCTGCAACTATCAGGGAGAAGTTGTCAATCAACTCTATTGCAAGGATGAAAGAGTAGATGGTACAGTTTAATTTTATTATGGAAATTGATTTGCATCTTTTATATGTCTTGATTGAAAACTTTCCAGGTAATGGCATTGAAGAATACTCATAAAACTGCCATGACTGTGGTAATAACTATTATTATGATCGAATTTAATAATAAAAAAACCTGCCTGCAAGATGGGCAATATGAATAATTCATGTACAGTGTTGCTTAAAATATGATAGAGAGCAAAAGACTTGTAGGAAAATTCTTAATGTATCCAGACAGGGATGATAATTGGTTTTTGCAACAAAATGAGTACTTCATGTACAAGACAGAACTAACAAGGCAGGAGAAGAAATTTACACATTGGGGAGACAATTTCATTTATCTGGTTACAGCAGAAGAAGTGGAATAAATGGTTTTCTTTAAAGGAATTGACAGAAAATGCATATCCTGATAATAATTAATTTTGTTTACAACTAGAGAACAGCATAATATGAGACACAATAGCAACTTTTCAATGTGTACTAACATATGTACCAGGTGCTTATGTAGACTTTACTTGTGCTACTAATTAAATACCTGCAAACACTGATCACATCTCCTCCAGTGCTTTTAGTTTCAAGAATAAGCATGAGTCCAGCATATGGAGAACTGTTTCACAATTGCACTTTATTTAATTTTGTTTGATATCTTTCAAGTATGCAGTATGACATAAGCTGTGTTTCCTGCTTTTATTGCCTACAGTCTGGTAGAAAAAACACACAATAGCATAAAAAGGGACAAATAACTAAGAATATTTTAGTGATAAAGTCTGAAGTTACAGTGAATAAAAGTTCATCAAGGATGTTAACTTCAGGAACAGAAAGCAATGCTAGAACTTATCTCTCTACCTTTTTCCCAAAGGCACCGATTAGTTTTCAGAGTGGCCGCTTCACTCATCAATATGACAAGTAGAATTTGTATATGCGAATGTCTGTGATGTCTCTCCAGAGCAAGAGAAGCTTGAGAATAAGCTAAACTCACAAGTAGTAGTTTATATCCTCTACATTGAGCATCTAAAGGTGGGCTATTATCTTCTGTTTGCCAGGGTTTCTTCAGTACTGAACACACATCAGAATGACCTACAAAGCACAAGATAACACAATAAACCAAACCAAACAAAAAAAAAATACCAAAACCAAACCAAAACTTACTATAAAAATTGTCATAAAATGTGTATGCATGACAAAATACTTCAGTGACAAGAATGTTTCTACTGCTGTTAGTATAGCGTTTTTTGTAATACTTTGATTTTTTCCTCTCTGATGTTCAGGTCGAAGCTTCAGCGTTTGACTGTCAAACAACTATCCCATTTCTTGTTCTGGTTTCTATTTATAATCAGGGCTAGGAATACATATGAGAACATAGAAAGTTATATGTACTTGTATGTAGTAGTGTGGAAGGGAACATATTTTGTTCAGAGCATACCACACTCTCAAATTACTAAAAACAAATGAAAAAAATTTCCCTCCTCTTCAAATGCATAAACCTCCCCATTTGCAGTAATATACCAAAATCAGGTAGGTAGCCTACAAATTCCACTTGGGAAATGGATTTAGTCAAAATCCCTGTTAATACATTCTGTTTTACCTATTTCTAATTCTCTCTTACTTGAATGTGAGATCAATCCTCTTTGCTTTGGCTTGCCACCAGGGTCTCCTATCAATGTTGATAAAACAAGATGACAATAAAGAAGGCCTTGAAAGCCACTGTGGATAACTACAGGAAAAAAAAACCAACCCAAAACAAAAACGAAACTATATTCTTTTCTTATGACTATGGCCTTTGCCTCTGTGTGTTTAGATGGATTACTTGCTTTGGATATTAGATCTAAAGGAAGTTATACTTTGAGAAGCTGCGCAAAAATCTAGCTAAGAGACATCTCGCCAAGTACTTAAATACAGTAGCCTGGTTAACATTCTTATGGTTGGTTTTCCAAGATCCAGATCTGGAAATCATAAAACCCTTAGAACCTCTTTATCAGTTAAAAAATCTGCCCTATGAGGTAGTTTACTGATGACTCAGAGAAAAGGTCAGAGCTTGAAAACGGCAGATTGATTTCTAAGAAATCCAGGGGCCTGAAGAGAGTGTTTTTGAGTCCAAGGGGGAGATCAAAACACATAACTGATAGCTGTAGACGCTGTTTGTCTGGCTTTAGAGAGTAGGCTGTGGGCTGATAGCTGCAAGGAGAGGTGGCACCACAGGTCTGGTTAGGAGTCACAGCTGATGCAGTTGCCAGGCTCACAGCAGCCTATTACCCGTGATAACAATCTAAGCCAGTATCCCAAAAAGCATCTAGGTTCTAGATCACTGTCTTAGTGAAAGATCCCTGTATACCTGATCTCAAATCAACAAGTTAGTGTAGAGGTGACCAGAGCAAATAGTAGAGGACTGCAGAGCTCCATGTGTGATTGCCACCTCCACATGAGCAACTTACAATTTACACTTTCAGGAGCCTCTCCAAAGTCACTTCACCATGAGAAGTGTCCAAGTACAGTTGAACATCTCAGGTTTTGTGTGTGCATGCTGAAACAAAGGTGGGCACAAAATTACTAAATGAAATATAGACCTTTAGAATCAGTTTTAAGTAATGCTAAGTGTGATGACTTTGTAACAGTAGCAATGGCAAATAACTGAGGTGCATGATTCACAGAAAAAAAAATAGAGTACGGCTAGAGAGCATACTGAGAATTCTTGTATAAGATAAACTGTTGCAGTCAACGTAGTTTTGGGCCTTGATGACCTTAGTACAGAATGTGTGTAAGATAAACAGGCTAAAAGAACAGGACATAAGGATAAGAAGTATCTAGAAATGGCAGGTGTCCAGGATGGGCTGCAGTTAAACCAACTGATAAGTGGAAGGACAGGATGGTAGTTATGTCTGCGGTATTAACGAACCAATTAAGTTTGTATAAACTTCTACTACACACGCTTCGAAGGCTGCCAGAAGTGATGAAGGTTGTTGGAAGAAGTAAACGACCCTTGGAGACCACTACCACATTTCTGTATGCATGCGGGACACTTTCTAGAACATGATGTAATCCATATGTAGCCTCATGAATATGTATGTATGCCCAGTAGCTATATAAGGATGGCTTGTGTAGCAGTACGGGGGCACACTTTAGGAGGAGCTATCCCCCGTGTTTCCCGGTGCAGTAATAAAGAATACCCGCTTGTCAACTTGGAAAACCTTGTTGGCAAGTTTGTTCCTGGAGTTTTCTCTGAATCAAGGCTGGAGATTACTTAAGCGCAGCTATAAATGAACGTGAAAGTGTTTCATGTTGAATAATCAGTAATAAGTCTTAGCAGACTGAGTTATCAAAGTGAACAATTTTGACTTGTGGGCCAAAATCAAGCATTTTAAGTGGGTAGATTGTATTAACCAGAGTCAATATCGTTGCCAAAAGATATTGTTGATATTTGTTGCCCTTTTCTCCAGGTTTAAAGTCCAGAAGGAACTCCACACCTGCTTTCAGAATGCAAATCTTTGCTATCAAACCATAACCTTCTTCAGAATTTGCTTTTGCCTGAAAGAATTCTGCATTCTTTAAGCAAAAGGCAATCTGAACAACATCAGATATTCCATGTTCTGTTATTCAAATGCAAAAGTGGTAGGCAACTTTCATGAGTCAGGTGAACGTTCAACAAAGCTTTAGGGTGTGCTCAGACTGTTTCAACAGGCTCTTGCAGGGCCAGAAGTGTAAGCAATTTGTCTGAGTCAAATCAATTCTAACTTTTCTCTAGCTGAGTGACTACTTTTTACTTAAACACATACTTGTAAATAGTGTTTCTGTTCCCAAAACACAGAACTTTAGTTAGAAGTCTGACTTCATAATCTTGCTTTCCTTGGCTATTTCTAAACCTAACTATGGTGAAGACAATCCCATTTTTTTGGGTCAAAAATAGAATCTGGACATTATGCTGATTATGTAGTAAAATTTTTTTCACCTTTGTTAATTACTTTTGAAAAATTAATATCAGAAAAAGCCAAAGTTACATATCAAAATGTTATAGGAAAACCTGTTCTACTTCATCAACACAGTATCCAGAATTGCTGTTTCTGCATGTTATTGAGTTGTAAGGATGTACTGGAAGTTTTAACAATACAGGTTAAAAATCTTATTTATTGTTGTGGTTTAAGCCCAGACAATAACTCAAAACCATACAGCCGTCACTCACTCACCCATCTTCTTCCTCCCTCTGCTCCTGGATTGATGGGGAGGTGATTGAAGGAATGTAACTCCCACAGGTTGAGATAAGAATAGCCCAGTAACTAAGGTATAACACAAACCACTGCTGCTACCACCAATAATAATAATGATAAGGGAAATAACAAGGGAAGAGAATACAACCACTCACCGCCCACTGACTGATACACAGTCCGACCTGAGCAGTGATCCAGCCCTTCCTGGTAACTGCCCCCAGTTTATATGCTGGGAATGACGTGCTGTGGTATGGAATATCTCTTTGGTTAGTTTGGGTCAGGTGTCCTGTCTCTGCTTTCTCCTGGCTTCCCCTTCTCCCTGGCAAAGCATGAGACTCAGAAAGTCCTTGGTCAGAGTAAATATTACTGAGCAACAACTAAAAACATCGGTGTTATCAGCGCTGTTCCCAGGCTGAAAGTCAAAGCCACAGCACTGCACCAGCTACTAAGAAGGAGAAAAATGACTGCTACTGCTGAACCCAGGACATTTATATAAGCCTTAATATTTAGAACGAGTGTTCCCTTGTGCTTACAAGTTGGATATTCATGCTGCATTTTGGGAGACAGAGTGACCAATCATTTATCTCCTGATTCACACTTCAAAGTAGGTTTCCCTTACATATCAAATCTGAATGCCATGAAAAAGGGGAAGGACAGTTATTGTGAAGCCAAACTGGGTGGTGAGCATTATGAGAAAAAGCTTCCAGGTCATGAGTTTGCTATGCCAAGGGTTTATAGAAAGGAAAAAGTGATGGGCTGTCACCCTGTCTCATTTCAAAGGTCTGCAGATGAAATTCCATATTTTTTTCAATCCTGTATTCTCTATTTTCAAACTTTTTCATGTTTCAGAGAAGGGCAATTTGATCTTTACAAGAGAAAGAAATGTGGATGTCAGCTCAGACTGTATGCTGTATGACAGTTGCTCTTTGGCAAGAGGTTAATGGTCTTATTTCATGCCCCTGGATATTTCCTGCATTGAAAGTTACTACACACACAGCTTCAGGCTGGGGAAAATAAAAAAAAAAAAAGAAGTGAATATTTTGCCATTCAGAAATGCCATTTCTTTGCAACCAATATGTACTGCACACAAATACAGAACAGATGAAGGAAGCCAACATGAAAAGAGAGACCACAGTTTAGTAATTTTGGAATTCAGCAACATGAGAAAGAGACCCAAGCACTAGTCGCTGAGCTTAAAAGAGGAAGTCTGACACCTGACTGTTTGGGAAAGGGGCTGGGGGAGAAACAAGGTGCTGGACAGGAATGAAAACTGTTTTCTTTCTCTCAAAGGATCCAGGAGATCTTATTCTTTTTTCAGCTGGGGTCAAATTAAAACAAAAAATATATAAATTTTCAGCATATCTCACAAAGTTGATTTTGTTTTAAACAAATTTTAGCTGTAAGATGATTGACAGTATAGACACTAAAAATGAAACAAATAAGCATTGTAATGCAGCAGACTTGGGTGAGGCATTAGCTAAAAGGGATAGAGTCTGAAATTTCTTCAGCTCGGAAACACTGGTCTGTACTGTCTAATCTAAAAAAATCCTTCCTCAGTCAAAGTCAGCAACTATTGAACTCTCTCCTGAATGCCAGTAGGAATGATTTTAAGTTACTCATAAACACATATAAAACACATGGGTGGTCTGCTTTGAAGTGTCAGTGCCTTAGATTTAATATGCTAATAATTAATGCATAAAACACAGGTTGCATTGAACGAAAAATCCAATATTGTCAGTTTCCATGACAACCAGTGTGCTAGCAGATTATATTGTCTCACATCAGATGGTTGCCAAGGTTGTGACCTATTTCTTAGTTCTAATCATTTCATTTGAAGAATTTGGAAATGCTACCTGGAACATAAATGATAAAATATTGCACATGGTTAGGATAGTCCTTACGTATAAAAGACTAGGCTTATAAACTGAAAAGGAAAAATAAAGTAATAACGCCAGGAGTAAAAGAAAGCTTGGACAGTGAACAGGCAGTGAGCTGTTTTATGACATTTCACATGAAGTCAGTGGTTAGCTACAGCCTCAGCCTACACCATTAGCAGGTATCTGAAGATCATTACCACTTGTTTAATAGTTGATAAGAAATGCATCTTATGCTTGTGCCTCAGAGGAAGTTGTTTTTAGCATGAAACCTAGGAGTGATATCTCCATGAAGTGAAATTGGCAGTGTAATCTGCACTAATTGGTGCTCTTACTATCAGCAAAGAAACCAAAGAGGGAAAGGACCAAGGCACTGAATAACCCTCCCAAGCACTATGATAGTCCTCTCAGGCACACAAAGGAAGGCTGCCAGAGCTGATGCCCATGTTGCCTCCTTGTGTGCAGAGACATATTTGTTGCCAAGTGCTATCATTCTGAGATTTTTCCCATGCCTGACATCAGTGATGAAGAACAAACAAAAGTAGTGATAGTTGGCATTAACCTTTTCCTGTCATTAACTGAAATATTCTCTAGATAGTGGAAGAAAATGATCAAAACTTCTGAAGATTTTGCATTGTTTTTTTTTTTGAATGAGTGAATAAGAGATCAAGTATTTTATAAGTTGTGTGCCAGAGTACAAAATAAATAAACTGCCATTTAAGTTAAATGAAAAAAGAGCACTTTCAAACACAAACATGCATAAGTGTAGCTGATAATGTCACATCTTCTGAGTTCTTCACTGGCCAAGGTTCACTACAATTTGAATAATATTCTAACTCACTCTGGTTTGTCACTTCTTTTTTATTTTTTCCTATACTTCAGAAAGGTATCAAGTCACCATTCTTAAATAAATGCTTTGGAATAGTACCTGCAGAGACTGACTGTGGTTTTAGGTAGCACACAAATGGTCCTCCACTACTTACTCATTTTACAGTCTCATTGTAAAACAATCCAAGTAGGTAACAGTTTTTTCACCAGGACTTTTAACTGACATTTTCTAGTTGAGCAAAGAATTTGTCCTTTATTTTATTCTCCCATCCAGCTACCAGCTTGGAAAGCAATCACTGTCAATCATGATGATGAGATCAATACCATAAGCCCAAGTACTGAAACCCTGCTTTCTATAGCCCATAGACAAATAGTCACACTGCTTGTTTAATCACGTTGGTCTGACCAGCTCAGTTGAGGTAAAATGGAAAACAGCTCAAGCCATTCTTATTTTTTTGGGATTGCTGAAATGCAATTCAATGGCTACCAAGTGTTAAAGTTACAGTAACTGCAGCAGACCTGGACAACCTAAGTAATCCACTGGAATTTGACTTCAGTTATCACAATATAATTAGAGGAATGCAAATAGTCTTAAATTTCAAAACTTATCTTTTTTTACACCAGTATTTGTAGACCTTTTTCTTCACTCTCTTCTTAGAAGTTGTCCCATCACTGTAGAAGATTCTTTGTGAATTCCAGGCTTTTCTTTTCAGGTGTGTTACACAAATTTTTTTGTAAGAGATGCAAATAATATGCAAAATGAAACACTGCAAAATCTGTTATGATGTTCTGTTTTTCCTTCCAGCTGTTATTCTTTAACCTATTTTGTTCAAAACACACACATTTATAATTGGTCTTTATTGGGAGGTGAATTAACTCTAATGAATAAATACAATAATGGATGTTCCTGCTTCCTTCTGCCCCAGGTTGGTCAGCTAGTCCAAACAAAAAGATTTACACAGAACAACTGTTGGCATTGATTTATTTCCTAGCTGCTTGACTTATACAGCAATGTATTTCATGTAAATACCTATTGTTCAACTTCTTCAGAAAACTTATTCCTGTAGATCACTCTAGTTAATTCATATCAGAATATTCCTGTTATTTTGGGTTTGTTATTTTGCTTTTTTTTTTTTTATCAAATGAAAGATTGTCTTGCTAAAGAATCAGTAAAAACCTCATCATGACTGCAGCCCCTTTTTATTGATATTGTACATTCTTTAGTGTATTCATTGCCACTAAAGACTTAAGATAAGTTCAAGTATGATATTAATGAATGAGAGAGGAAATAAAAAAAGGTAGGAGAAGAGTGTATGTAGCAACATAGAAGTAGCACAGGTATTTTATTTCTACCTATCACTTGGTATTTAGTAACATTGTGGATAAAATAAAAATTGTCCCTAGAGAGGTATAGCTGGTCCTAGAAACTAGTATCTATGACTTTCTGTCGCTCTGTAGTATCATTTCAGTTGCTCACTGTAACTCAGCTCACATACACTAGAAAGAGGGGATCTCAGCAGGAGATACGAAGGAGCAGACAAGCATAAAAAAGACAAATATAATACCTAGATCTTTTAACAGCTGAACACTTGGGATAGTGCTTTGGTGACACATGAACACTTACTTAGTGTGTGGAACAGAAAAGGTGGAATAGCACATTTTTTACTGCTTCTCATGGGTAAATGGGAGTTGAAGACAAGATGCTGCTGTTTTCCCTCCTGCTGTTACAAGCAGTGAAATCTACTTGGCTCTACATGAGAGCATCAGATTTCAGTGGCCTGATCCTAAGAAGCAGACCTTTGAAAATCCCTCCCTTGAGTGCTAACCTGGCTACGAGATGCTAGGAGCCAAGTGGAACTGGCAGGATACCCTGGACATAAAGTCTACACGTTTGTTTTTCTCCTTTGTTTAGTTTCCTGAGTGCTGGCAGAGAAGCCTAATCTGAGCCCAGGCTTAGTGAAGCCAGTAGTGGGGCTCCTATTTAAAACTGTCTTCTCTAGCGTACTTGGGTGGATCATTAGTGCCCTGATGATTCTTCATCCAATCCATGTATACTTGCTGTGGTGAGCCTATCCTCAAAAATTGCTAGTGGCAAGGGTCTATGTTACCTTTCCTTAGTGTCTAAAATTATCATAACAAAAAAACCCAAACAAAACACAAAACCAAACAATCAAACCTATCTTGAAATTTCAGTCGTGCCATCCATTCTTTTATTTTGCCCCATGGTCTTCCAGCAGTAGCTGGGAGTAACAGTGATGTGTTAATTTAAACTTCTTGTGTCTATTCTGTTCTTCAGCAAACCATGCCTCAAGTCATTAATTTGTGGTGAGGTGAAAAGCAAAGGCAGGCTGAAGAGGAAGAGGCATATTGTGTGTGCATGCTGCTTCTGTTCTACAATGTTTTACTCACACAGCTGCGTCAGTGAAGAGTGTGAAAAATCACATATTCTTTGCCAATATAGCTACACCAGCCAAAAACCCCATGTGGACACAGCTATGCTGACAAAAAAGAGCTTTATGTGCTGACCTCTGGGTGCTTGGGGAAGTTATACAACTATGCAGGCAGAAAACCTCCTTCTGTCAACATACTCTACCTCTACAGAAAAGGTTCCTGCTGCCACAGCATGGATATATTAGCATAGTTATCTGCAGAATAAGTTCTGCGTCTTGCGCAGTGGCTGAGGGAATTTGTAGTAGAATAAAAGAGTTGTGGATACCTTAAGCCACTGTGAATACTTGCTTAACACTATTAGAAATTTTCCTATCACAACCACAACATCGTATTTCTGTTGTGTTAAAATGTAAAATAAATTCTTGTTTATGGCGTTAGTTTTTGTGTTTGGTTTTTTTTCCTACTTTCTCTCTGAAGAATCTGTACTACACCAATATCAATCATAAGGAGATGGTTTTCTAGGTCAGTGGTTTAATTTCTTGATTGTAATTTAGAATATGTCACATTCACTAATTACATCCTAAAGTTTAAAATTTTCATCATAATTCCTTGTATTTATGAAATATTTATATTTTCAGTCACACCATTCTAGTACCAAGTTACATTATGAATAAATATTTGTACATGCATTTTTAAAGTGTTTTAAAAATTAGCAGCAGGTAGAAGGGAAGTCCTAGGGAACCTGGCACTGTGCTTAACATAAGTAATTTACAAAGTATTAACTAAGGAGGATCTGAATACTCTTCTGTTGTTGTAAGGACAGAGCTAAGTGAAAACCTAACAATCACTAGGGAAAGAGTAAGCAAATTACATTTTTCCCATAATTGTATGCAAATCACTTCATATAATTCTACCTTTTCCATGTTTGTTTTGTTATTAAGTAGTTGGATTGGGTTTTTTTTAAATATTCAAAATGATTTGTTAAATTGTCCCACAGAAACCTAGTGAATATAGATTTATATTTCTAGCCAGAAAAATATTCCAAACACTTCTACCTTTATTGTCTGTTCTTAATAGGATGGTAATAGAAAATCTACTGTGCTTCAAACTCTCTTAGGAAGCATGATATCTGTCCTAGTGAAGCCAACATATTAGGAAATCTGTGTGCAATTGACTTTTTCTCTCATGTTTATACACAAATCAACAAATGAAAATGTAGAAGAGAGTCAGCCTGTCTCCTGATAAAATTGAGCCTGGGACTGTGATTAGGACCAAACTTTTTCACTTTCAGGATCGTGATGGTTTATCTTTGATTTTGCATATCTTGTGTACTTACAGTTGGGATTTAAGAAGAAAGAATCAAATATTTGCCTTCAAGACTGTCAAGATCCAGCATAAAGAACTCTCTAAATAATTTTCTGGTCAGACCATGCCAGAAAATTGGAGACCTTTCATCTAGGATAGACTCATCCCAAGAGGGAGAGAACTGAGGAATGAGAATGACTGAACCCATGGAAGAACTAGAGGACAATTCATTTTTAAGGAGTAAGGATCAGGAAAGAGACACGATTTTGTGAAGGTACTAGATCAACCCTCATGGATTGTTAAGAGGTTAGTATGAGTGTTGTACACATGTTTAGCTTCTCTGTAGAAATTTGTGCACTTTGTTTTCTCTTTGGAGGAAGAATGACCTCAGTGCAATTCTTCTCTTTTGTTTCAATTGTCATGTGTCTGTGGAAGGTGTGACTGCAATGTAGTTGAGCTCTGGGGAGGGGGATCTGAGCAACTGAAGGTCAGCTGAAAACATGAAATTACGATGTTTGAAAACTATGCCAAATGTTTATGCCATGGGAGACTCTGGCACTTGGAGTCTGGAGATCTTAGCACCCAGAGGTCTGGCAAGCTCATGAGCACATCTTACTGTGATACATGTACATACTGCATTAGTGAGAATAAAAAATAGGATATAATAATTTCTGTTTCTTAACACAGTGCATGTAATATTTTATGCATTAGTAGAATAGAACAGAAGCCCTAATAGAAGCCAGAGGTTTGCCTAAAATATCTAATACATTTTAAGCAGCTGTAAGGTAGAACAGTAGTTTCTAGGTAGTTATGACTGATGTTATACATAAAATGTTAAAATCTCATTTATTATTTGGAAGCAGATGTCATTTCCTGATCATAATATCTCTGATTTTCCTTTTGAATTTTTAGACTGTACTGCAAAATTCTTTTGCAGGTCAGTGTAAGCAAGAGATCATGTTGAACAACTCACTAAAGTGCCAAGTCCTTCATGCTGACCAATTCTCACTAAACAATATAGATGTTATTTAGCTATGTGGGCAAGAACTACAATGTCTGGAGCAAAGCTGATCACTAGATTGTGCTGAAAAGCACTTTTTAAGCATCAAACTTAAGCCTTTGACAAAACCATGAATATTAGACATGCTGTTATGAGGGGAAGGTGCTAAGTAGAGCAGAGCCAGAAGGAGTGAACAATGAAAGAATAACAGAAATAAGAGAAAAGGTTGTGAAGGGTGGAGAAAATAATTTGATTGTGATAAGCTAATTTTAAGGTAATCCTAACTTTTAAAATTTTATAATATAAGTTTCATTGACAATTATCATTAGAAACAAGTAAAGCATGTAAAAGGTTAGGAGAAAAATGCATTTGCCTTTTGCAATGGAGAGAATTCAGCATGGAAAAAAAGCAGAAGATTGTGGTACATAGCTACTATAGAGAGGTACGTATTGTGATAACATTTTTTTATTATTTATTTGTCTACATGTGTATTTGGACAGAGCTTTAAATGGCACATTTATTGACAGAAAAAAGGTTTTAACAAACCCCCTTAGGTGATCATGCCTCTTTTAGTAGCCCATAGCTGACTGTCTAAAATGTGACAATACAGACATTTAATTTCCAACACAAATTCCTCTATAATGATTCACTCAGTAACTATCAAGGAGAAGAGGTTACCTTGCAAGGGGGATCAAGATGGCAAAATAAGGAGGATTCTGAGAGAAAAGGGTAACATTGTTTGCACCAATGGTTCTGAAGGTGTAATTCTGATTCACACTACAAAGGAGAAACAGCTTGTGTAACATGGACAAACAATCTATGTCTAGCTACTTTAAGTATCTATGGTGTATGGTTTTCAGTAAGAAAAGGCACTTATAGGGGATACTCTTGTCTCATCTTTGCATTATGGGCCTCATTTTGTCCAAGATTCTTATCAGAAAAATAGAATAGCAATATCCAGCTGAAAAAGTTGACTGAAGATTGCGAAGCACTGTTTTCACAAGGGCTGGATAAGCTTGGGAGACAGATGAAATGACAATAACAGAATTCTTTTGCTAACATTGGTCAAAGAAAAGCCACAGAGAGGTCAAAGAAGTTGGTAAAGGTTTCTCCAAGCATCCCCACACATCCATTTTATTCCTTAAATCCAGCTTCACTCTTAATTTATGAGGTCTGAGAAAATCCTGTTCTCTTGCCTCTGCCCTGGGGAATATGCAAGTAGATCTGGCTGTACGAAGACTCTTGCACTTAGAGGTGTAGTGCTCTTTCCCTTAATAATGAGGATGACAAAACCAGGTATAACTGTTGGAACAAATTAAGTGACTTTTATTAAAACAAAAGAGGCAGTTCAGATCCTTTGATATACTCACAGCGCCTACATCTTGCAGATGTCTTATTCAGTTAATCAGCCATTTCCCAGAGCATGGTAATTGTTTATTCAATCGACTTTGATATGTTTTATAGCATTTTGTTTAATCCTCCCCAACTTTTTATCACTGGCAAGAGCTTTATGGTAGCATAAACTGTAATTGTGCAGTAAAGAAAATCACCTTATGTTACAATCTACAACTGCTTTATCACCCTCATCCTAACATAACCTACACTCAAACAGCTAAATATGGTGACTGAGACTGGGCAGCATGCTTCATTAATAGCATGTAAACATAATGACTTCTTGACAAAGAACCTCTATCAGGAGACAGAGTCAGAACTGTCTAGAGGATTTTTATATTTCTCAGTCAATGACAGGAAAGTGAATATATTGTCATTATAGCTGGTAAATATTTTTCTGCATAAAAGAAAACTTTCTTAAAGGCAAAAAGAAAGATAAAAACCTTCTCCAATCTCCTTTCTCCTCCATAAGAAGACTTTTCTTGAAAATTGTCAGCATTCTAAAAATATTATGTGTAAATTAGAAATATTTTTCCATTAGATTCTTATCTTTTATTTAATGAAAACCAGAAATTAAGATAAAAATTAAAAGATTCAGAATATAAACAGATTATAAGAAATAGCTCAAAATCTTTTGCTAACATATTTTATTGAAAAAATAAAGTGAAAAAAGTTAATCAGGAACTGAAACTTATTTCAACTTTTCTTCAGGTCAGAAATGCATCAGGATCAACCAACTCCACTGATTCTTTATCTTATTCTGAATCTTGTTTTCAGAAAAAAAAAAACAAACAAAAAATCTAATAGAAATCTTCTGGCCAACACAACCACAACAAACACATCCTTCTATGTCCTTAACAGTTGCCCCAGTGGTGAGATGGAGAATCAAAGGAATCAAAGCAGGAAGGATCTTTCTGGAAAGAAGAAATGATAAGACACACATTGACACTACCGCTACTCGTTGCCTGCCATGCATTGAGCATGCTTGTCTTCCTTCCTTTGTAGGAGAGAGGGTCAGGGTAAGTTGTTTGTTGCCTGCCACAGCCTGAGTGTCTATAGACAGTGCCTGCAGCCCTTGCTGACAGCAGAAGGGTAAATGCGCCTCAGACTTCGAGACTAGGAAAGCAACTGCAGTGACGAATAAATTCCATTTTGTCAGTGAGAAAGAAACCACAGTCATGAACCTGGCAAAATAAAATGTCAAGATTAAGATATGTATACAGGGGACAAACCAACTCCCTCATCCAATTCCACTCCTGGATGAGGTTAGTGCCTTTTAAGTTCATTTGTCTCTCAAAATCTCCTACCTTACCACAACTATTTTCTAATCTATTCAGAGGAGATGACACTAATCCCTGTGACATCCCACAATGACTCTGGTAAAGAAGGTATTCAGCATGTGAGAGGTGTTGATAGGCATCCAGGCATCCTCTCATGTGTCTGCAGTCATCCTCTGCATTGCATCTTATAGCATAAGCCCCCAACGCCATTTCATGTCACAGCAAACCCGCACTCCTCCAAGTCATAAGTGTTGAAAACCATTGCACTGAAACCCAACTGTCAAGAAATTAATTTACATCATAAAACTCAATATTCTTCCTCACTCCCTTTCCTCCTTTAACACTTGCTGGTGACCATTCACATAATCTAAGCCTGTGGAGGGATTCTCTAGGATTTATGAATAGGATTTTCATGCAAATTAATATATGTCAGCAGGTTTTGTTTTGTTTAGACTTCTTCTTTCCCTCCCAAAGAACAGATGAGCTATTTTCTCCTCAACACTTGGCCATAAAGCTTAGTGATATATAGCATCAGTTATTCTAGTCTTTAACATAATGCTGCATGTTTCTTTACCACAGGTTTTAGTTGGGTTTGTGTTTGTTTCTTGGTTTGCTTGGTTTTTGGGGGTTTTCCCTTCTTTCTTTCTCTTTAGGTTAGAAAACTGTTATGTATTACACTTGGATCATTTCCAGTCTTACTGTTGTGTGGCATACTAAGTACCACAATGATCCTTAATTGGCAGTAAGTATAGAAAAAACAGTCATCCTTGGAAATCAACTGTTCTACGAATATGTGGTATAACAGTAGTTTGAAGGCTGTGGTAGGAATTTGAAGGTCACAGCTAGCTTAAATTTGACATGCTGCACTAATATAACTCCACTCCAAATTTGAGGGAGCAGGATGGACAAGAATGTCTCACCCTTGGACAGAAATGAGATCCCTCTGTTCTATGAACTGTACTTTGTTCCCTTTTGTCCTTCACTATGCTATTTGAATAAACTTTTGACGATTTCAGTGTGGACCAGTATGATGACTTTTTGCATTTCATGCTTGATACTTTTGGCAAAGTTTTAAACACCACCAAGAGTGGAACAATGGGACTTGGTTATAGTGTTTTGTGTAGGAAGAGTTTGGCCCGCTTTTCCATAAGGGATCCTCTGACTTCATTGCTAACATGATATGAAAGTATTACCATTTTTCAAAGATAGGAAATAAATGTCATTTACTTGGTAATTTCTTTTTCTTATCACCAGACAGAACACAAGTTTTCTCAAAACTCAATTTGTTTGAATAATACACTTAAAAGAGATGGAGAGAAAGGTATTCACCTTTTGTATATGGCTGCAAATGGGCTGTGCACTCCTTTAATCCTCAAACTTAAAAAAGCTGGAGAGCTTTTCTGAGTGAGCAATTGCAACCAGTGGATGCAAATCATTGCCCAACAGCAAATTAATTTACTTAGGTATGATACATCTTCTTGCTCTTCCCATTATGGTAATTGGATATTCATCACATAACAAGTGCGGTTAATTAGCAGAGTACTCATTTACTGGACAAATAATGAACATCTTATTCTGAACAAAGAAGGGGAATAGGAAAGCCAGAGAGAGAGAAAAGAAAACATACATTTTTATAAGGCTATTATTTAAATTGGTCTTTTAAATAAGAAGACAAAAAGGAATCATCAAAAATATGCAATTAACTTTTTTATATTATTATTTAATGATAGCTATGCTGTATCCAGAGATAGTGTAGCTCAGGCTTCATACAGAATAGGGAAGTTGCTTGCCACCATGCTTTTCCAGATACCAGTGGTAAGCTTCCCACAGTATCAGTGGGGCTGGATTTTACTTCTGGTATTTCAAAAAGAATTTTTGAGATGTCAAAATTGATAGATTCACATTTTCTTTAAATTTTTATGCTGCTTTTTCCTGAAGCTTTTTTTCCTTTACTTGCCCATTAGCATCATTCTATTGTCTCCTGTCTAATGTTTAGATTGTAAAGCTCTTTCCAAAAGACCATTTTTTATTTTTCCATTCGTGCACAGTACAGTCCTTGCCCATACTTCAGGCTCTTGCACAGTACATTCTTACTATCACTAGCCAGAAAGAAATGTTTTATTGGTATAAATTGACGTGGCTCCATTAAGCTGAATGGATCCAACCAAATTACCCTGATGGAGAATGATTCTTAATATTCAAGTTTGCTTACTGAGATTGAACTTTTTTTTCCCCTTTCTCTTTTCTTTCTTTTCCTTTCTTTTTTTTCCCCTTTCTCTTTTCTTTCTTTTCCTTTCTTTTTTTTCCCCTTTCTCTTTTCTTTTCTTTTCTTTTCTTTTTTTTCTTTTCTTTTCTTTTCTTTTCTTTTCTTTTCTTTTCTTTTCTTTTCT
>WYDI02039781.1:0-40734 GCA_009867235.2 Psittacus erithacus
AGGTGTCCTGTCTCTGCTTCCTCCCGGCTTCCCCTCCTCCCTGGCAGACCATGAGGCTCAGAAAGTCCTTGGTCAGATTGAACATTACTGAGCAGTAGCTAGAAACACCAGTGTTATCAGCGCTGTTCCCAGACTGAAAGTCAAAACCAGAGCACTGCCCCAGCTACTAAGAAGGAGACAAATGACTGCTGCTGCTGGACCCAGGACAACTGGGTTCTGTGGAAAAGCATATTAAGAGCAATGAAATCATCAGGAACAGTCAACATGGGTCCACAAAAGGAAAGACCTGTTTAACTAATTTGTTATCCTTTATGATAGGATCACCTGCCTTGTGGATGAGGGGAAGACAGTGGATGTAGTTTTTCTGGATTTTAGTAAAGCTTTTGATACTGTCCCTCACAGCATCCTTTTGGATAAGGTGTCCAGCTGTTGGGGTGAATCGGTTCATGATGCACTGAGTATAGAACTGTCTGAAGGGCACAGCTCAAAGAGTTGTGAATGGGGCCACGTCTAGCTGGCGACCAGTCACCAGAGGTGTTCCTCAGGGTTCAGTTCTAATGCCAGTGCTGTTCCATACTTTTATAGTCATCTCAGCGAAGGAGTTGAATGCACCATTAGTAAGTTTGCTGATGATATCAAACTGGGAGGTGCTGTTGACTCCCTTGGACAAGTTGCCTTGCAGAAGGATGTAGATAGACTGGAGCATTTGGCAATGATTAATGGGATGAAATTTAACCAGCTGAAATGGTGGATTCTGTGCCTGAGACAGAATAATGCTGGTAACAAGTATAAATTGAGAAATGAGTGGCTGAAGAGTAGCTTTGCAAAAAGGGATCTGGGGGTGTTGGCTTATTGTGAGTAAGCAGTACGCCTGGAAGCAAGAGGAAAACCACATCTGGAGTGCATCAAGCACAGCATAACCAGCTGGCCAAAAGAGGGGATTATCTCACTGTATTCAGCATTGATGCGGCCTCACCTTTAATACTGTGTGAAGTTCTGGGCTCCACAATTTAGGAAGGATGTGAATGCATCCAGTGGAGAGCAACAGATCTGGTGAAAGGGCCCGGAAGGCGGGTCCTGTGAGCAGCTGAGGATTTTAGGATTGCCTAGTTTGGGGAGTGGGAGGCTAGGCAGCAACATTGTTGCCCTGCAGCTTCTTGAGGACTTGAACTGGAGAGGGAGGTGCTGAGCTCTTCTAGCCGATCCATTTACAGAAGGCATGGGAATGGTTCAAAGCTGTGTCAGGGAGGTTTAGCCTGGGTATTAGAATGTAGTTCTTTATCCAGAGGGTGTTCAAACCCTGGAACAGGCTTTCTGGAGAGGTGGCCAATGCCCTGAGCCTGTTAGTGTTCAAAAGGCATTTGGGAAAAGCCCTTAACAGCTTCTACTGGGGCAGCCCTGAATTGCTCTGGCAGTTGGACTGGACGATCATTGTAGGTCCTTTCCAGCTGAAATAGTCTATTCTTTTTGATACTATTCTAAAACAAATATATTGCTACCTTAGGTGGGTTGAAATATTAAAGTAAATAAGTGCGCTGTCACAGACTGAATAGCAGTTTTCTAAGTTGAAATTAACTTGAAAATGATGAATACTAAGTTCCAGTAAGACCAAGCCACTTGATTCAAAATAAAGGCAACAGATGCTTGGGTGATGTGCTGTTTCGAGAGAATAGGATCAGAGAGAAAGAAATTAAAGTCACTGTCACTAAGTTTTCTTTCTTTCTGATATCTTTCATAGATGAAAATACATTAATATTACTGTTTTGTGCATTTTTTGCATGTGGTAGAACTCCTTTTGTTAAGCATCATGAGTAGGTGACTTGTCACAGTTTAGTCCCTGACATCAGTTTTATCTGCGGAGTATAAGAATTGATTTGGGCCATTATATCCCACTTTTTACTCTTACCCATTACACAAAGTTAATTGAGATTTAGTAGTGCAGTGGGACGTTTTGCTCAAATAATAGCTATTGTTTAATATTCCTTAATATCCTTTTTCTTCCTCCACAGTTCTCCACCTACCATTTCTCCTAAGGCTTAAATTTTTAAGTGTTTGTCTTGTGACAAGATACTGAGATACAAAATGCAGTTCAGAGAAAACAGGTAAATGTGCTATATAGTATCTTGAGGAATTCTTCTTTAATGCATATGTGCACAGGTGTGTAAGTAGATATTTCATTATGGGTTGATAAAGTGAAAATTTGGTAAGGGAAAAGCTTCATCTGTTAAAAGAAGAGGAAACATCTGTTTAAAGGCTGTAAAAGGAGAACAGGACATATGCTAAGACTTAGAATTGTTTTAAATTTTCTTTTTAGCAAGTGCTCTAGTTAGAAGTGTCATCTTTCTTAATTTTCTGTTAAGGGAAACTGCTGCTTGCAAAGTCTTATTTCACTTTAGTGGAGTACTGGACAGTGTCCTCTGTGCTGTGGAGTTTGCTGGTTGAAACCAGAGAAAAATTCTCATTCCCCAGCAATATAGATAGTACAAATAAAGACCATAAGTCTAAATTTGTTCAGGAAACTTATTTGCATACATTTGGGTTTCATGCATCAGACATCAATGCCTTCATATTTCAGAAAAGAAATCCTCCAAATTCAGAATTCTGATTTCTGATTTGTCCAGGTTATGTCAGAAATCTGAAGCAAGAAACTGAGTTCAGGACTGTGACACTTTACTAGTGTGTTAACCTGCAGATCATTGTTTGTCCCAAGATAACTGGTGGATTAGTTTTGTGCCTGTGGAAATTAATAGACATCTTTTGTATGTTTTTTGGGGTGCTGGTCCATAATGCAGGTGCTAAAGTTTGCACTTGGGAATTAGCATGATAAACTAATTCCAGCAGGAAAATCTATCTTTTACTGATCTTTCAATTGCAAGGCATTTCAGACAGTAAATTCCAGTGGCAGATACTAATTCATGAAATGAATGATACATAGAATTTTGTCCATTAAGCCTTAGTTCAACAATGGCATAAGTCAGGAGTTTTGGCTGCAAAATCTTTGTTCAGAAAAGCAGGTATAGGTCTCTCAGTTGTGCAGTAGCAAGATGTCAATGAGTTTTGTGTTGTGCCAGAAGGTAAAGTTTAGTGTAATACTTTGTTGCAGTTGTAGTAAACAATATGAGAATTAAATAATAACAAAAGGTGGAGGGGAAATTCCTCCTTACCCTATAAGACCTTTTAAGCAATCTCTGCCTCTGTATTTTTACAGGACACGTTGTTTAAAAAGAAGCATCTGAAAATCAGGAATTTTTAAAAGTCTATAGAAATATTAACTCCAGAAGACTGCACATTAGGGTTTCATTAGCTGAACCAGAAGTTGTCCAGTAGAAACCTCATATTGTGATACTTTTTAAGCAGTTCCTACAACATTTGAAATACAAAACTTAGCCACTGGATACATCATTTTTTGAATTAAAAAATACACAATTTCTTATAAGGAGGTTTGTTTATCAAAGAGTACTTAGTATGACATGGTATCTGCTGCTGGTTGAGTGTGTCATGCATGGTATGCATTTTGTGCAGATTTCATTATTTTCATACTGTGGAATGGAAATAAAAGTATGTCTTGTAATATCTGGGAAGGAAGTATGATTTTTTTCTGCTCTCCACACTGATGTGACTTGCCAAAACTCAGGTGTGTTAAGTACTGCAAATGTGTAGTGAAGTCTCACATTTTCAGAAATAAGCAAGAAGATGCACGCCGAAATTGTTACTAAACTGTCAGTGCATAATAACCCAGAAAGATTTAAAAGTGTTCACCTTCTTTATCCAGCAGGTAAAAATGTCAGATCAAGGACTTTAATGTGTGCTATTTGAATTTAGAATAAGAATGTAGCTGATTTTCCTGAAGCTTTCTGCTTACATGGAGAAATTTCAACATAGAGGCAATGCTCTTAAAATAAATTAATGACAATTTGTTTGGCAGGTAAGATCATCTCCCCACTATATTTAACAAGAAGACGTTAGCTACTTAAGAAGTTGAAAAGTGAGAATGAATATACATAGCAGCTACTATATCATATGATTGGAAATGTTTATGCAACCAGTTTTCCCTACTTCTGAAGGATCTGCTCCTTTGCCACTTTGAAGATGTGTGTAAACCCTGTGGATCATGTTGGTTTATTAGTCTAGGAATATAGCACAAGAGACATTGATCACATATTTGTTTGTTGCGAATTATACAGAAAACCATATCGCCAGTTATACAGAAAACCCGCAAATACTTGCTATGTCTTGTAACTATATTCAGTAATGATCATGGACATTACAGCTTCCAAATTATCTGTAAGATAAAATTTAGTTAGGAACCTGAATTTGAGAATTCAGAGTATCTGCACTTATTAAGTGGGAGATGGTACGCATGTGTGGTGCTTGTTGGTTTTGTTTTGTAAATTAAACCTTAACACAATTGTGACTGGTTTCCCTTCACTTGGCTATTCAAGGATTCTTTGTGCTGGGCACTAGAACTAATGAAAAACTGTCTCCTTCAGCTCTTGTTTTGTTCACCTGGCATTTCAGCAGAATAGAAAACTGGTGGAACAGTTTAATTCAACTGCAGACAAGGAAAGTCACTGAGAGGAGCAGATGATTGAATAGGGTGTGTGTTGAAGGAATAGGTACAAAGAGTTCAGAGAAGAGGAATGAGGGGAAATCAGAAAGGGGAATATACACAGAAAAGCACAGGCTGCCTTGCAATTCAGGCTTGTGGTTTCTTACAAGACCAGCTCATTTATTAGGAATGTTTTTGTGTTTCCAAAACCATTGGTTACAGCTGGGCAGTGCATTTGGTATTGCATTTTACCCTTATTTCAGACCAGGAGGGAAGAAAGCAGATGGTCGAAATTGTGTTTCTCAAGCTAGTTTGTGCAGTCTTTGCTGATGAACCAAGTAATTATAAATATCATTCCACATAGAATTATTTTTATTTGGAAATGTGCTTGTATTAAATCCCAGTGGGAAGAATTAAGAAAGATTGATTTAAAAGAACATACAAATCATTAAGATTCCAGTATCAGGTACCAGGCATTCCTTATAGCTATGCATTGCCAAGCAGTTTGTATTTAACATCTCTTTGCCCTTATCCTCTTTCACAAGATGAAGTGAATAGACTGTGTTTCTGATTTATTTTTCCAGTATTGCCAGGTTAAGATTGCAGAGCCACCTTAAACAGCTTTGGATGCTTGATTTTAGATTTTACATTTTTAATCCATCTCCTTTGTTTTCCTTGTCCTCGTGATATATGAGAGTGTCAGACCACAGAGTATGGTTGACTGTGTCTTTACCTGGTAGCGTTTAGATTATCCTTATGGTCATTACAAGCAGAGCAGAGCCTATTCATTAAGTGCTTCACAATGTGGGAAAGAGAAAGATGTTAAAGGATGAGCAGAACATTAGGCTTGTTTTATAGAAAAGTTACATGGGTAAATAGTGTGGAAGTTGAGTTTTCCACAAAAAGGTGACAGAAAATTTTCCTTTTTATAAAGATTAGGTTGTTTCCTAGGGATAATGGAGAGTTCTTTTTCTATGATCATCTTGTTTCGCACTGTTAAAGATGCATTATAAATACAAGCCCATCTTTCAGTCTCCAGTCATCAAAGTATATTACCACTGACTAGTGCAATATATTCTTTCTTACTGACTTTGCCTTTGCATTAAAAACGCAGTTTCTGTGCCAGGGAAAGTGTGAGGAACACCAACCTTTCCCTATAGAACCTCTCCTTTCTTTCAGTTTTGTATAGTCTCCCATTCTTCCTTTAAAGTAAACAGAGCAAAAGGCCACTTCAAATTCAATAAGAAAAAATGATAAATTAATTTCTGCACCTGCAAACACACAGTTTAAGCTCTCGTTCTGACACTGGAATGATTCCAGTATTTTGCAATGTATTTTAAAAGCATGTAGTAACACTTCACCTCTGCCCTCCAGTCTATCCTAGGTGTTATGTTTAATTCATTCACCAAATCATCACCAATCTGCATATAGCCTCTTTAAAGAGATAAAGTTACACTAGAAGTAAAAACAAGTTTTATTTAGATTAAGGTCCATTTTATCTCTTACTTAATTTGTCTTACAAGTCACAATAAATAGTAATGTTATGCTTTAATACTTCCAAAAAAACCCACTAGATTATATAGCTTTACTTTCAATCCTCTGTAGAATTCAGAAGCAAGGGATGCTACAGGCTGCAAACAAAGCAAAGCAGTTTCTAAAGTTTTACTTTTTAATTAAGTACTGCTCAGTGGACAGTACTCTGCACGCACTAATCACAAAAGCAGTAGCTATTTTCCTGAATATGTCTCAAGAACAAGGTTTTAAAATATTCAAGTTTACTTTATAGTTATGCTTCTAAATGAGCAATCCGTTCATGTGTAAGCTGCAAGGAAGGAAAACAGGAAAACACCATTTATGAAAGGTTTCTACTTCATAGGTCACCATTTCTCCTTGCTTTAAGACCACTCAGCACTGCACAGGAATGGAAAATTCTCCCACAGTTTGTGGATGCTATTCAGTAAGCTGCTTTGTTGAAGCTTACTGATGCAGTATTGGACAGCAAAGAAAGCAGAACTTCTATGAAAAGCCACTTTTCTACAGCAGTTCAGAGTTTGAGAGAGAAAGAATCAAGATGAGAGAGAGCCCAGAGATTTTAAAATGTAAATTCGGTCTTGAAGAGATGTTTTTAAAAAGGTATGGAGGTCAGATGTATGGATCTAGTAGGAAGTTTAAATCTATCATTAGGGAGTGAAGCCTTTCAGGTGAGACAGGTTCATTCAGCCTGGAAAATATGTGGTTTACTCTCATTTCTTTTCACCATATTCTGTTTATGGTGGGGAAGGTGACAGAGTAGACTTGAAAGAGGTAATGCTCTGAAGCTGTGGTGTTTTGTCACAGTTTACCATCCACCATGGACTCCCAAGAATGCAAGACTTCATTCTTCTAGTCCTGAGGAAGCGTTATTGATCCTTAGTGTTTGCAGTACCAGGTTCAGATGAAGTGGGAGAACTGAAGAACACAATTCTCTGGTTAGACGCATGGGCACTGAGTAGAACAGAGAGAAGGGACAGCTTTTATCCTTGACAAGCATAAATAAGTTGATCATTGTTCTTGGCCAAATATTTGCAAAGTAAAAGGGAATTTAGGAGAATAGCATCATTTCCAATCAGCATTGCCAAGGCTTGCAACTGTCCACATTTCAGATACAGGGCAGGAAGTGCATATATAGAATTACAGAATTATTGAATGGCTAGGCTTTGAAAGGACCCTAACCAACCCCCCTGCCACGGGCAGGGACACCTTCCACTAAAGTAGGTTGCTCCAAGCTCCGTCCAATCTCATCTTGAACACTGCCAGGGATGGGGCAGACACAGCTTCTCTGAGCACCCTGTGCCAATGCCTCAACACTCTCACAGTAAGAGCTTATTCCTTGTGTTGAACCTGAATCTCCCATTTCAGTTTGAGCCCATTGCCCCTTGTCCTATCTGCTGCATTTCAAAAAATCCATAGGATACCTTTAAAAAAAAGGTACATCTTGGTCTCCTCTCTCCTATCAGGGGCAAACATTGTAAGTGGTACAGCCGAATCCTTTATACAGTGTTGGTTTGTTTTCCAATATAAGGTCATAACATACTGTTACAATGAAAAGACTATTCACTGTGAAAATGGAAAATTGGATTGTGTCCATAATGCTAAAAACTGAATACTGCATGATGAAAGGGCTGTGTATATAATACATTGCACTAGTGATCAGGACCTAACAGTAGTTCTGAATGCAGTTCCTTAGAATGCTTTTTTTCTTTTTTTCTCTTTTTTTTTTTTTTTTTAATCTTTCCTTTGAAATCCCTGTCTCTCCGCAGTCTTATTTTTTATTTCTTTTTACTTTCTCAGACTACACAAATACATCTGTGTTTGCTTTGTGTAAATCATTTGTAAAGGAGGGGTTGATACATAATTTGAGAATAGAAATGTGTATGTGCCCTTCCGGATTTGAAGAATTTCTATCCTTAATGTTAAAAGGTCTGTGTAATCTGGCATTATTTAGCAATTGCAGTTGAAGTAAAAAATGTAATAATATCTTTACATTTTATGCAGCTAAAGTTAACAAGAGATGATTGCTGTGTACAACACTAGCTCTGTACAAACAGAAAGAAGTTTACTGTGTAAACTGGTAGGAAAAATACTACAATTCATTTGCTGTGCACTGATATGTTTATATTACCCTTAAAAATGTATTTTTTCAGACATGGTTGCATACTGCACTTATAGGAGCTATTTACAGTATACTAGTAACTGCTCCTGTTGCTAGAATTTGCAGCAAGACAGTCGCCATCACTTGGTGAATGGCAAATGATGATCTATTGAAGGACTTCATGAAGTTAACAATATGAATTTTCCTACACTCTATAATAATTATAGCAGTGCCTTGCAACTAAGGACAAATAGTAATCTTGTTTAATAGTTTTAAAAAAGGATGGCATAAAATACAATAACTATAAATCTATGTTTTAAACATCCTCGCTGTGTCAGTTCCTACACAGTTTGTTTCATTTCTTAGGTCTGTCCTACTTTAAGATTCAACATAGTCAGACCTTCATTATCTAGAGGCAAATTTAGCACCTTTCTGCCAAAATCTGTTGTAAGGCACAGGCAAGTGCTATGATAATATACAAACTGAAACACTGAAGTGAAGTATTAAAAAAACATCACTGTATTTGCTATTATATCAGCTAGTGGTAATGGCTTATCCTTATTGCAGTTCATGTAAGATCATTTCCATGACATTAAGTTCTTGCTTACACAGTTTAAGTTCATAGAAAAATGAAGATCTGAAAAAGAGAAACAAAAGATAATACAAATAGTAAAAATTATATTAGTACCATATTTTTAATTTTCTCCTTTTTCTTTCTCTTTTTTTCCCTCTTGACAAGCTGGAAAGCCATCTCCACACAAGCTTGTCAGCCTCCGCTGATAATTTAAAGCTACTGCTTCAGTTAACTTATAGAAGCTCATCACCTAAGCTAACCCTGTGTCCTAATGTCATAACACTCCAGTGTGTTGTGGTTTAACCTTGGCGGGCAGCTAAGCTCACTCACTCCCATCCGTTATGATGGGGAGAGTTGGAAGAGTAAAAATGAGAAAACTCATGGGTTGAGATAAAGACAGTTCAATAGGGAAAGCAAAACCCATGCACACAAGCAAAGCAAAACAAGGAATTCACTCACAACTTCCATGGTCAGGAAGGTGCTCAGCCATCCCCAGGACAGCAAGGCTCCAGCATGTGTAACAGTGACTTGGGAAATAAAATGGCATCGCTCTCAATATTCCCCCTTCCTCCTGCTTCCTTCAGCTTTATGTACTGAGCATGATGTCCAGTGGCATGAGATATCCCTTGGGTCAGTTGGGGTCAGCTGTCCTGGCTGTGTCCCTTCCCAACTCTTTGTGTCCCTCTTTGCCACCTCACTGGTGGAGTGAGGAGCAGAAAAAGCCTTGGCTCTGTGTAAGTACTGCTCAGCAATAACAAAAACATCCCTGACTTATCAACAGTTTCCAGCAGAAATCTGAACTACAGCCCCGTAGGAGCTACTGTGAAGAAAAATAATTCTATCCAGGCCAAACCCAGTATACGTGTATTTGCAGAGTTGTTTTAAAATTCAGAATTGGTTTGAGACTGGAATTTCCTATAGCCATTATGCACTATCAGTTGACAGATTTTTCCTGGTTTTCTTCTTGCATTATGGATTTTAAGATTGAGAAGAGCTTTTCCTCATAATGAAAGAGAGGGTCAACAATGTGGACTACATTTTTTGGTTGTATGTTTTAAGAAGGCATTTCTCAGCTTTTCCAAATACTCATATAGTCCAGTTACATGCTTTTTTCTTTTTTTTTCTTTCTTTTTCTTTTGGACAACTGCAATATTTACAAAAAAAAAACAACCCCGCAAGAGATAAGCAGCATTTCCATGAGATCCCAGACTGTAGTAAGAAACTGTTGAAGAACCTTTAAACAACTTGCATACTGCCTTTGTTTTCCCTTAAGATAAGATGTTATTGTAAGAAAACACGCAAATTAATGCAGATTAAGTTACATTGCTGGGTGTTAGTAGTTATACATACATACTTAATATCAGCATATTATTCCATTGTTAAGTTGCACCCAGATAAATGATGGTTGACTGAGCTCCTCTAGCAGCATATATGTAGATGGGACATACAGAAATTATGCAAATATTCAGTTACATAAAAGGTTGTAAAACTCAATTATTTTGTTGCTGTTCTTAATACTAAGTCAAAATAGTTTTCTGGGTTTTAGGATAGTTGAATTAACTTCTTGATTATTTTAACTACTGCTGTTAGCTTTTCTTTCACTGATAGCTGTGGTTCTAGGTAAAGCTGCATAAAAGCTATTTCCATTTTGGGAGACATGGTTTGGGAACAGGGCAGGGAAATGGCAAAGAATTTGAATGCTAGGAAGTTAATGTTAAGAGTGAAAAAGACTTGAGATAAATGTGTGTGAAGTTGAATTGTACAACTAAGACTAAAGAAGACAACAGCCCTCGTCAAACTAGGAATGAAGTGATATTTCTGTGTTACATATTTGTGTACTATTTGAAAAATAATTTTCATATAATTTCAGATGTGAAATTGAGGATCTTAAGTTATCAGCCACTGCCAATGTTGATCTGCTGTCTTGTAACTGAAGCACTTGAATTGCTTCCCTTTTTTAAATTATAAAAGGGATTGAGCAATAATCCAGTATAGAGAGGAATTAAAATCAAGTGTAGGATACCTGTCCAAAGTACAACTATATTTTGGAGGATGGAGAAAAAATAGCCTGAAAACTAAGATAGGGACCAATACTACTTTTAACACAATATTTTAAATTCTTCATAATTTTGTCTGAATCTATGACTGAGGGAGGAAAGAAAGAATATAAAATATAAAACTTCTTGAAAATATGCATCGATATGGATACAATGATTGAAAATCATCCTCAGCATTCAGAAAGCTTTTATGTTTTAATGTAGCTTCTTGATTTAGTGTTCTAGCACCTTTTAATTACTATATTATGTTCAATTATCATAAAGAATTAGACAAAAAGTTTGCTTTGTGTGTCTCTGAGATGATGTTACCTGTGGTAAATAGACAATTTAAAGTCACACAAGTACCAGACTGATAACTGTAGGTAACTGTAGGTAACCCAAAAGTTAAGTAGGATAGGTTTTAAAAAAATATTCCATAAATTTATAATGAATATTGATAATCATTATTAATGGGACCAATTAAAAAAACAGATTTGCAACCTAAGGATGTGGAATTAAAGAGCTCAGAACCTCAAAGACTCTTTCACAGCAGGACTAAATAGAGCACTAGTTAGAAAGGAACAGCACTTGAACAAATAAATAGAGTAAATTAGGCTAATGTAGGGACAAAGATAGTTCTGTAGAAAAAGTATTATCAATGAGACAATTAAAATAATAAAATGGTATATATGTAAATGCATAGTTTAGTAGACCAGCCATTTTCAATAATTGTAAACATATATTTATTATCATACTGTTTCTTCAACAGTAATTTATACAAGATGCTTAAGGTGAGAGTATTAAAAACTGATACAGAAGTAATTTTGCAGGTAACTGTACTAGCCTCCACCATTCTGTGGCCTACTGGATTCATGAACAAGAGGTTGTAGGTCTGTAATATGCTTAATATTACTGATAGGTACACTGTGCTTATATTTTCGGCATCTCTAGTTAGCCAGTTATGACAAAGTATTTGTTAAATGCTATGATTTCTCTCTACTGACAGATTTGTCCCATGTTCTTCCAAAAAGGGAAAAAATATTTGAAGAAGGACTGTTTTATCTAGTTTGTCTTCTTTCTCCCCTTAGAGAAACATGAAAATTTCAGTAATTTAATTTTTGTTTGTTAATTTAAAGATGAAAATATGACTGGAAAATTATTGGATTGTGATTATTCTTTCTAACTTCCTCTAAGGTTCATTGTGTTTTGCTTTGGTCTTTTTTCTCTTCACTTGGCAATCCTTTCATACTTAATTTTATCAGAACATTTTCATGGTTTGAAAGGTTGTCAAGGATTAACTCCTGATTAGGTGTTCTGATAGCCATAAAAAAAGAGAAAGGAGGGGACACAGACAACCCCTGTGGCCATAATTTTTACTTTTAAAGAGATACTAGGTTAATAATTTTTTTTGCCACCTCTAAACTCCTATGCCTGGTATTACGTCATTCAGCCAACTTGCACAGAATGCCTTACCACCAAACTTCTGTTCTGAATAGATCATCCTCATTACTGCTTGCTGTCCGTTTGCAGCAGCTAATGCAGTTATTGTGTTATAATTTAGAAAAAAAAAAAAAAAAGATAAATCTTTGCACTCCATACAAAATGGCAGCACTATTAAGGCAGTGCCATATGCCATTATTATTTTGCATCAGAAATCATATTCACTGCACAATGTTTAAACAGAAGACTGTAAAATTATCTTGCGGTATTGAGTAAGGCTGCTGGCAAGGCTCTCTGACCCATCTGGAGTGCTGCAGGCTCATACAAGACTGGATTCCAAGCTTTCAATGAAAAATAGGAGGAGGAGGGGTCTGGGAGTGATTTGTGTGTAACAGTGCATCACTGTAAATACAGATGCAGCATATATGAAGTGCTATAGAGTTACGTTACACGAGCAAGAAATCAGTCTGAGGAAGGTCTGTAGGTTTAGAAATGTCTTTGGACTTTTAAAAGTTTCTTTTAGTTCTTTTTGCCTACTGGGATAGAGGCAGGCTGGTAATATTTTCTTTTTTACTTTCATAAATAAATGCTCCTTTATAACCATATGGGGTTTTTATTTTTAAACAGCTTCTTTCTACTGTTATCTTTAGGCCAGCCATGATTAAGACTATTGATGGATTTTTAGTTATTTTTTCTAGGCCAGAGCTTTGGCTCCAAGTTGGTAGATTGGAATTATTATGTATTTTACCTTACTAAGGAAGAAGTTAAAGCATTTCTTCAGTTTGTGTTGCTATGGATTAAAAATGGGCAACATCCAGTCTACCTGGCATTGTTTTTTGGTTTCCAGCAAAGTCACTACAATACCTTTAAACTAAGTCTTATATCTGTCATGACTTCTCAGGATGCACTGTTGTCCTGGTTTCAGCTGTAACAATTAATTCTCTTCCTAGCAGCTGGTGCGGTGCTGTCCCTGGGAGTGGGTGTCCCAGTGCCAGGCAACCCCCGAGCACAGCTGGGCTCCGGGAGGGATGAATGGCACACAACGATACCAAGCCCTCCTGCTCCTCAACCTGCCCCGTGAATTCTTTCTGCTGTTGAAGTCAGTGCAGGTTTTGCTTTGTGTTCATGGCAAAAAGATTGAGGTATCATCCTTGAAGTAGTAAAAGAAAACTTCTGTTCTGTATTTGGAAACCCCTCTCTGCCCTGCTCATAGACACCTGTCATGGTTTAAGCCCAGCTGTAACTCAGAACACCACCCAGTCTCTCTCTCACTCCCCCTCTCTTCCTTCCCCCCCCCCTCCCGGAGGGATGGGGAGAAGAATGGAAAGAATACATCTCCCACGGGTTGAGATAAGAGCAGTCCAGTAACTGAGGTATAACACAAACCACTGCTGCTACCACCAGTAATAATAATGACAAGGGAAATAACAAGGGAAGAGAATTCAATTGCTCACCACCCAGCCTGACCCAGCAGTGATCTAGCCCTTCCGGGTGACTCCCAGTTTACCTCCTGGGCATGACATGCTGTGGTATGGAATACCTCTTTGGTCAGTTTGGGTCAGGTGTCCTGTCTCTGCTTCCTCCCGGCTTCCCCTCCTCCCTGGCAGAGCATGAGGCTCAGAAAGTCCCTGGTCAGAGTAAACATTACTGAGCAGCAACTGAAAACATCGGTGTTATCAGTGCTGTTCCCAGGCAGAAAGTCAAAAACACAGCACTGCACCAGCTACTAAGAAGAAGAAAAATGACTGCTACTGCTGAACCCAGGACAGGTGCTGTGTTTTGACTTTAGTCTGAGAACAATGCTGATTAACACACTGAAGTTTTAGTTGTTGCTCAGTAGTGCTTACTCTCAGCAAGGACTTCTCAGTCTCATGCTCTCTCAGTGAGGAGGGGCACAAGAAGTTGGGAGGAAGGACACCTCACCTGAACTGGTCAAAGGGGTATTCCATACCATAGCACGTCATGCCCAGCATAGAAACTGGGGGGAGTCATCTGGAAGGATGGATCACTGCTGGTGTCAAGATGGGTATCAGTCAGCGGGTGATAAGCAACTGTATTATGTGTCACCTGCATTTGAGAATCAGAGAATCATAGAATGGTTTGGGTTGGAAAGAACCTCAAGATCATGCAGTTCCAAACCTCCTGTCATGGGCAGGGAAACCTCACACTAGACCATGTCACTCAAGGCCCTGTCCAGCCTAGCCTTGAACACTGCCAGGGATGAAGCATTCACCACTTCTCTGGACAGCCTGTGCCATGGCCTCACAACCCTCACAGGGAAGAACTTCCTTATATCTAACCTGAACTTCCCCTGTTTAAATCTGAACCTATCACTCCTTGTCCTATCACTACAGTCCCTGATGGGGAGTCCTTCTCCAGCATTCTTTCATTATTAGAATTTTTGTTGTTGTTGATATTCTTTCTGTTATCACTATATTTTATTTTAGTTTAACTGTTCTTATCTCAACCTGTGGGTTTTACATTCTTCTTATTCTCCCTCCCATCCTGCCTAGGAACAGGGAAAAGGAGAATGTGAGTGAGCAGCTGCACGGTGCTTAGTTACCAGCTGGGTTTAAACAATGACAGCCCTTTAGGCTTCACTTCTTCCTGTCCTCACATGGTTAATTCAAAAACCTCTCTCCTGTGAGAAATAGTCTAAATCTACATACATACAAGAGTGTAAGAGGAACCTCTCCTCATCTGGCACTATCCTTCATGGGTTAGAACATTCCATTTCCTTTTTCTCTTGAGATTCTGGAGCATGGGATGCCCTCCTCCAAGTAGGCACCATACAGTCTCATCACACCAGCTGGTGTCTCCCCCATTTTGTATTGATGCGTTCTGTTCTGGTTTTGTTCTAAAATGCTAAGAGGTCATTCATTCTATTAAAAGGTAGATGTTACCTCAAGGGTGTCCTCACTGCAGCTCAGGAGTTGTTACTCACCTGAACTTTGAACTTCTAGAGGAAGCTAACAGGGGTAAGCAGGTAGCTTATTCAAGGGGATATTTGAGACGAGAAGGATCTAAGCTTCTTTTCTCAAACCTTGCTAAGAAAAGAACTGGTGAGCTTTGTTCTTTTTTGTATTGCACTGTCTCACAAGAGGAAGGAGCTAATGATCAATAGTATGCCTGGAGCTGCTAAAGAAAGGAACCTGTGTGAAGAATACAGCTATGGGTATGTTCTGGTTTTGTTCAGATGTGTGGAGTTGGACACTGATGCACAGCTTTAGTCCTTCTATGTTTTCAACTGGGTTTACACTTGCATTCTATGTTTGATCTGAGCATCCTGACTCAAAAGGCTTTGATATGTAAACACACCTTTTTTTAACTGGGAAAATATTATTTAGACTGTTGTAACTGGTTTTTTATAAGTTCTAGCATTAGTAAACTGTGAATATAGCCTCTTCCTTGATCTTTATAGGTTTTCCACTCAACAGTAACTGTATAGATGGCAAAGTCAGGATAATGGAACTTTGTCTACACCTCATATCACTTCCCATGTGTTTCATTAGTGCTAGAAAAGCTTCCCATTTAGGCTGCTTGTCACACACTTACTGGCAATGTTTTCGTGAGCTTGTACATTAATTAGTACTGGCAGGAATAAGGAGGATATGAGAGAGGAGATGTGACCCAAAAATGTGTAACTCATGTTCTCTCCTGAGGTGACTCTTCTTGCAAAGTATATCTTAATAACATCTGTGTCTAATGCCATGGCTTATCCCCAAACTCAGTGGGTTCAATCAGGAGGATTAATAATGATTATTTCAGCACTTCAGCAGAAATTTGTGGTTACCTAACACCTTCTACGTTACCTTCTTGTTTGCATTCCTTTAAACTCTTGATTTTAGTACAGTTTTGGTTCATGAGAATTTTCCCTTACAACCATGAATGCTGTAGCCATAGCCATAATCTTCTTTCCTCCAGTGCTTTTGGAAAAGCAGGTTTATTTGCTTATGCAGTGAGTAAATGGTGGCCTGAAAACTTGAGCATCACTGATGTGGCACCTGAAAGAAACAAAACTTTAAAAATCAAATCAAACCAAGCCAAAATATTTTCTGGGCTAATGACTGCTTCTATTCCTAGCCATGGAAGTGGTGGGCACACACAAGGCAGCATTTCACTCTGAATAAAATAAACCCCTTGGAACTTAATCAAAAGTCTTAACTTTTTGAAAAGGCACATTCTTACTTCTTGAAAAGATATTTTATTTTCTTGCAATGTGTTTGCATTTCCTGGATCTGAAGATTAGCAGTAGCTGAAATAACAAAACACTACAATATAAGAGATAATGATGAAAAGACATCAGTTACAGGAAGGCATCAAGGATCCTGTAGTGTGATGTGTTATCATGAAATGTCACGAGAAATATGTGACTAAATATGATATAAAACAACTTTATAAAGCTTTTACTGTTGTTTCTGTTGTAATGTAGCTCCTCCAAAACAACCCAGAACAATTCCAATACTTGGAGAAGATCAATATTGTACACAAGCTGTTTCTGTCCTCATCAGAGCACAAATCATTTCCCCAACCTTTGCTGAATGTATATCCAAGGGATTTCATGTTACAAATGACTCTGCTCATGTGCTACCTATGCAACAAAAACCTGCTCTAATACTGTAAGGTCTCTTAAGCAAAGCTAGAGACTACATGGCTTCAGCCTTGGGGGCTTGGTGATTTAAAAATCATTTGTGGCATTTCTCTTTTGAGATAAGAAGCATTTTTTAGGTCTGTTAGACTTTTAGTCTTGTTTTCCTTTATTTTTTTCTAAAATCCTTTTTTTTTTTGTCTTTGCTTTGCAACATGAAAGAATTGATGTAGGTAATAAACCTGACCTAGTTCTAGTCTTAAAACTGCAACTGACAGTAACTTGTTAGGGAGTTTGATCTCCTGTGAACTAATCAAGGCTTAGGTGATAGCCTCTGTAGGAAGTAGACGGTATCATAAAAATTCCTCAATAGGTAACTTTATAAATTGGAATGAAAAGTTATAAAAAGAATGTCAGCAGAAATGCTTTCTTAGATCGCAGGAAACTGATATCTTTCTGACATACACGACACACAGTGGAAATACTTCAGAGGCACAAGTATCTTTCTGTTTCTTGTTGGAAAACTGAAATAATTATCAGCTTCAAATTATCAGTGATCGAGAAGAATCTGTATAGATGTTAGTCTTGCAGTTCTTAGGGGGCAGGAAGGTGGGGGGAGAATATAGCTCGCAACATACTCAAAGACTAAAGCTCACATCAAAACCGAAGATAATTTAACTGCATGTTTCAGCACCTAAAACACATCCTTTCTAAAACAGAAAGAACTGCTGCAATGAAAGTGCTTCTGTCATTTATGAGGAGTTCACCTGCTTCTTAGTTCACTGAGCTCACTGTGAAGCTGTGAGGACTAAGAAACTCAATGTTGTCTGTTGAATTATGATTAAAAGTGAAACATATAACTAGAGATAAAAAGCAGCAAATAATACTGGCATTGGAGGTGTATGTCAGTTACCTAATGCTGTACAGAGCAACCGTGACTCAAAAAGTGCAGACAGAAGCAGTTACTAAAGGAGTACACAAAATATTTGCATGTTTTGAGACTGAAATAGCTTTAAGTGGAAGTCGTTAAACATGTTATGTGATGTACTGGACCGTGATCCTCATCCTGCTAATGCTTTTATACACAGGCGACTTCCATTGTTCCAAAGCATACTTGCTCAAATCCGAGCCAGCATGTAGCAGTTTGCAAGGTTAGAAGCATAAAGCTGATGGATATTTGGCTAAGGCCATGTCTGCATCTGCAGCATCCAAAACAGTCAGAAAAGGACTTGATTGCAAGAGTACAAAGGCAGGTGTTTCTGCTTCTCTGCCTTCCTGAGTCTACTGTGAGCAGAGAGGGTACACCAGTGCCCAAGTGAATAAAGATCCATTTCTGTGCTGTCTCACATATTCTGCACTCACTGAATGTGCTAGATATGACTGAAGCAACACTTGCAAGGATGTGGCAGATTTCTTCTACTGCACACAAGAACTGCAGAGTCATTAGGCCTAGAAAAAAACCCTTAAACCCCCCCAAAAAGAAAAGAAAATATTGATCTCTCTAGTCTGAGCCTATCCGTACTTGCCTTGGGCTACTGCTGAGGACAACCCTCAACTCAAGTCCTATCTAATCTTTTATGTATGGTTTATCTTGAACGTCCAGTTTTGGCCAAAACTGTAATGGCATAGAATCCTGAATTCAGGAAAAGTTTATTAGTAGAAAAAGTACATTTATATATTTCCTTCATAAGGCTTCTGAATGGTGTAATAAATGTGTATATGTCCACAACAAGTTGATCTTTTCTGAAGCTCACAGGAATCCTCGAAGAGACTGCCATTGGCTACAGCACTCTTTGGAGCAGGCCAGGTGTGATCAGTGGATAGTAGTATAGCTTCCATGGTACTTCATTTCTTGTCGTTTCTATAGAAGCTATAGCTAATGCATCATGAAGTACTATCGCTAAATGTCACAAACCAAGAGAAAATAAAGGAGTACCTCCCATATGAAGACCGGCTGAGAAAGTTGAGGCTGTTTAGCCTGGAGAAGAGAAGCTGTGTGGAGACCTCAAGCTAGCTTGCAGTGTCTGAAGGGGGCTAGAGAGGGACCTTCATCAGGGACTCTACTGTTAGGACAAGGGGTGATGGGTTCAACTGAAACAGGGGAAGTTCAGGTTAGATATGAGGGTGCTGAGGTCCTGGCACAGGCTGCCCAAGGAATCTGTGGGTGCTCCATCCCTGGCAGTGTTCAAGGCCAGGTTGGATGGGGCTTAGAGCAACCTGATCTAATGGAATGTGTCCCTGCGTGTGGCAGGAGGTTGCAACTGCATGATCTTAAGGTCCTTTTCAACCCAGATCAGCCTGTGTTTTTATGATTCTATAAATAATACAAATTTTTGAATGAAAGCTTTCATTTGCATTTGAATGTTTTTGTTACCAAGACTTGTGACTATTTTCTATCCTGCAATATATGCCATTAAAAAGTTATAGAGAACACATTCATTCTTTATGGCATTTATTTATACAGTAATACACACAAAGCAATCTTTAACTATTACTGCATAGGATATCAAGTTATCTTTAATTATCACTACAGAATGGTTGCAAAATCAAATACTGTTGGCAATCAACATTCATTATACAATAGCATGATTGCATCTGTTCATGTTACGAGATAAGCAGGGAAAATCAAAACGGTGTCTGATATATCCACTAAAACTGTTTGAGCAAAATATTGTATCTAACTCTCTTAATATCTCTTGCTGACTTTCATCTGATTAAAGTCCAAAGACACATAACCACAGATGCAAATTTTCTAGTGCATCTGAAATTAAATACTGTTATACTTCAACAGACTGAATAGCTGGAGCCATACTCCAGCTGACATGATTATAGCACAGTATAAACCTATGATAGAGAGCTGTCTAAATCTCTGAGGCCGCAGGTGCAGGATTATAGTAAACCCCATTGAAACATACAGTATTCTGCCTAAATGCACAAGTACAAAATTAATTAGGCAGTTGATCACATAATAAAAGTATGATGGATAATCTAATGGAAACTACCAGCTGAAAGTCAATAACAAACTTGATTCTTTTATTAGATGCAGCTGATTTTCAATTCCTCTATTTAGAGGATTTTCTGCTTAATAGAAGATAAGGGGAAAAAAAGTTGTGGTTGTGGGGTTTGTTTTTTTTTTTGGTTGTTTTGTGTTTTTTTTTTTATTTTAAATGAGAACTCAGTTACAGTATTTATCTCTGTTGGAAACTATCATGCGTAAGCAATGTCGAATCTGTAGATAGACATATCTGCAAGGAATTCTCTAAGATACTTGGCTGAAAAGCACATCAAAGCATGATGAAATAATGAGACAGGCTCCAGCTGTTGGATTTTGACAGCTTTGATTTGTGCTGTAGTAGAAGCTCCAGGTTTTGATTCTCTGTTGATTATTTCCATGGTACTGGAGATGATTTGTGCATGATTTGAAAAATAGGCAGTATATAGCAAACAAAGGGTGAGTTTGCAAACTACATCTGAAAGGACATTTTGCTTCCTGATATGAATTATTGCTTCATATTCCTATGCTCTCCAAAACTTGGTGACCTGGTTAAAAAAGACCTTTTAAAATATATGTAAAAGAATTTATGAAAATAACAGGTAAGGTCATCAGAAAATGGTGTGATCAAAAACTCTGGGGATGTCAGTTTTCAGGCAGATATGCTACTTTCTGTGTGGAGAGGTTGTGGAAATTGTTTTGTCAGAGCCTTTGCAGGGCAAGTCTTACCATGACTGATGCAGTCTAGGAATTATTACTGGCAGAAAGCAAGTATGCTGAAAGAACTTTGAAGGCCTTATGGAGGACATGAATTTAGAATCAAATGCATTCATTATATTGCTTTGTGAATGTACTGATGTCACTGTGCAAATAAAGGTCTTGCTCGGGGTCTGAACTGAAGCCTTACCGAGTTTTCTTTAGAGTGACAAAATAAAAATAAGAACACTTCAGGGAGAGCACTGTAGCTCTAGTTTTTCTCTGGATTAAGGTTTACATCTGTTTCTACTTTGCAGTTTAGTTAGTTTATACTTTGGTGATGCATTATCTGAAGGTTGTTGCCTGTTACCAGAATGACAGAATTCAATCCACTGTACTGAAAAACATTTATATAGTATTGCACCATGATTATTTAAAGTTTACTCTTTCTCTGGTGCAGATCAGAATCATAATTTGATATCTAAAGGCGGAATCACTTGGATGTTTCTCTGCAGTTTAGCCAAGTCTGTGGCCTCAAGAATATATAAAAAAAAAAATAAATCCTTTTTTTTTACAGTAATCTGATGTTTCTGTTGAACTGGATTTCTCATTAGAGCAGGTTTTCTCATAGGTTTTGTATTTCGACATCTACTTGCAAGATGAGATCACAGTAGGCACACTTTGTAGCTACTGATACTGTTTAACAGTAGGTCATGACTATATTTAATATGCCTGCCTCAAGCCTTCACTTCCTAACCAGTCCATTGTAATTTCAGTGTAAAACATAGAAGCAGTACAAAGAGTAGAAGTCAAATCAACCATCCTACTGAATGTTGCATTAATTGTAGCAGTCTGGAATACCTTCAGTTTCAAGGATTAAAGGCATTCACCATCAGAATAGCTCATGCACCTACTAGTTCATTGTTCCAGGAGTAGTTTGATATCTGGAATTTGAATCTGATCAGTCTAACCAAATGATTCAATCCAGGCATCCCCTGTCCTGTGTGAGTGTACCAGCTGCTAACTAGGCTGTATTATTCCCAGGGTAATCTCTGGCTGTGCATTTAAAAGAAGATTGACTGCTAAAGCTTTTAGTGTGGAGCTCTGACTGGAGCCTATGCTGAAAGTAACTCTTGGATTGGTCTTCTGAGAAGACTTGTATAGAAGAATCCTTAATTTCTGCTTGGTTCGGACCTGTACACAATTTGAAACTCTATAGTCCTGCCTAAACCTCGAAAACTAGTGACAGAAAAGTATGTTCTTAAAATCTTTAGAAAAAAATGGAAAATAAAAGATGTATCGAGTTTAGAGCAAAGCAGGTGTTCTCAAGACTGGTAGATGGAATTTAGGAGCATACATCTGTCACAGATGTCTCTCTGCTTTGAGAGGTCTTTGAACAGTGTGTTGTAAATATGGTAATCGCATTAAAGAGAAGACGAAATCTGCACCTTGCAATCTTGATGTTCTTTACTTCAGTTTCTGTGCGTGATAATTATTTATTATTACATTCTATTCTAAATGTCTGACTTAAGTACCCTAGAAAGAAGCCTCAATTTTATTGTAGGGCTTGTCTATTTTTAGTTTTATTTCTTTTCCTTTTAAGCTTGGTAATATCACCTTTTCCCTCTGAAATGTAAATTGTGGTGATGATGAGAATATGATGAAGACACATCTTAAGCAATTTAATCGTGGTCTTAGGAAGTTACCCAATTTACCTGATATGAGCTAGTGTTCAGTAAAATGCCCTAGAAAGCCTTTGTAGCCAAAGACAGATGAGCAAATTTTTTTGTATATTTGCAAATTCATCCTGAAATTTTAATGAATGTATTTTTAAGTATTTCAAGAAATATTCCTATGGTAGTGTGTGCCACTGCAGGGACAAGAAATAGGAGTTGTAGGCTCACTTTTACAGATCTTTTAGCCATGGGTTTATCCAGTGACACTGGTATGTCTCTCTTGTTACGCCTTTTTTTTCTTTCTCCCATTGTGGAAAAAAAGTGCTTCCTGGCTACTTCTGTCCAGTTCAGCAGCATAGTACAAATACTTGTTTAGTTCAGGTCATAACCAGCACTTCATTTAGAGAGCAACCATGTGTGTTCTGCTCCTTTGGTTAAGTTAATAGTGTGGATGAGAACAATGTTGTTACATACAGTTATATTGTTTTTTAAAGCATCCAAATTTGAAAAGGAAGATCTTTCAAAAGAGAATGTCAGCATTTTTATTAGTAAAAATACAGCTACTAAGAAGTATATCAAACCTATCCCACTGTGTCATTATTCAATCATTTCAAAACCATAATTGATGGTGTTGAAAGCCATTGACAACATTCAAACGTCAGTGCAGTCTTCATGCCAAGAGGAAGAAGCTGTCAGAACAAGTTATAGCTCATATTAAGTACGTCTGTAAACTAGCGGTAAAGAAATTGAGTTTTAGGTTTAAATTCCTGTTTTTAAGGACTAAAACCGATCCTCTATGCGCTTGTAATTGAATTTCACTTGAAAAAAATGGATTGGATATAAGTTGCATTGGTAGCTTATGTATGAGGCAGTGATGCCTCATACTTGCCAAGATGCATTTCTAAGCACCATCAAATTGTACATAATATTAAGATTGAAATAATGAATATGCTATTGGGATATGCCTACTGTGCACGTCGGAGGCTAATCTAGGTATCCAGTTTTTGTTTTCTAATCTAACCTTTGGTTTTGTTTTTGTGGATATTTTTTATTACTTCCATACACTGCGTTTAAATGTTAACTGTGGTACCTATGAAAAGAATGACTAAAACATTAAGGTATATTCTATCTCAGAATACAGTAAATTCCATGTAAGGTAATGAATACATACTGAAACATCATCATAGTAACAGAATGACATTTTAAAAATTAAGGTATTTCTCAGGAGAAACCAAACCAAGTGACTACTTTTTTATTTAAAAAAAACCCTAATTAATCAGATTTATGCTTTATCTTTAATAATTTAAAGCAAGAAATCTGCAAAGATTTGTGTTCTCAATGTGGTTAACTAGTCAGTAATATTGGCTACAGTGCTCCCATTTTAAAAATGACCTTTCAAAGATGCTCTGTAAAATTAAATTTTAATGAGAGGTAATAAATGGTGATACTGCCACAGGAGGAAATGCAATCCTAGCCTGAAGCTTTTGCTATATGCCATCAGCTTCAGTACCATGTTACGTATCCTCTTCCATACAGCTTTTTAAAGAAATGGACACACTTTTGATAGTATACTTAGTCCAAGCTGATTTCTTGGCTGAGTAATGGTGTTTCTATTGCCTGCATGATGATTTTTGAGAAGTACTTGGTTTTTTTTTTAAATAGGACAGTATGCCATTTTAAGGTTCTTACATTTTCCTCACTAATTGTAACTAATTGAATAAGAATTGGCTGGTTGAAGAACACATTTGGATGGGCAGTAGCAAAACATAGGTGTGTACTGCTGAGAAAGAACGGTACTGGCTTTTCCTAAAAGAGGTAAGAGAAACTTAAAAGCTAGTGACTCTTCACAGATTAAAAAAACCTAAATGCTCCATGGGAAGCATGAGAAGAGCAGAAGGGGAAACAAAGAGAGAGCAGGGAAAAGGAGTGCCAACTTGTACCATTAAACTGGTAAATGGTACTAGAATATCAGCCTCCCTACTATCAACAATGATTAGAATTAATCCAGGAATTCAGAATGGGTCTGTATATGTGTCTTCAATTGTTGCCTTTGGCATAAATTTATATTCTCAGCCCCCTGAGCACTGAATTTCATTTCCCCATTTGCTAAATGAGAACAATTTATCCTAAATCAACGATAATCAGAGTAAACACTATTATTAATTTATTGTTTCCAGACTAGGGAAAAAAAAACAGTAAAATGAAGCTCTCTTCTTTTATCAGTGCTTTCCCTACCCCTTTTGCCCTGAGGATCCTATTAGCAGAAAGCTGAGCAACTCTGTTTCATCAGAAATAAATTATGCCTCACTTTTTTAATGTAACTACTGAAGGGTTGTAAAGATTAGAAATACGTTTGAACCCACTATCACTTGATGTTATTTTCCTTGATGTTCTGAGCTTCTTTAGGGGAATGAAACAACATGTTCTTTTGGAAGCAAAGAGCAGTGTTGCTTTAAAAGAACACCAGCACAGATTTTGGTTGATGTATAAAATAATTCAAAAATATATACAGAAGTATTTAAAGTAATGTATAGGCAGTCTGAAAGAGAGCTGTCACAATTTCTGGCATGTATAAGAGGCAGAATGTTTGCAGGGCAAATAGGTGGCAGAACCAGTCACCCTCATTTTTTAAATTATTAGAAAACTGTAATTCCCAAGAAACAGTAGGCTAATTCTCACTGTCTTCACAAAGGAGCTAAGGATGGAAAAACACCTTTAATTAATAAACACTGCTGGCACTACTTTGGTAACAAGCTGCTGTAAATGAAACTCTTAATTGCCTTAGAACACAGTATTGTATACGAATTCATTTCACTCTTTAAGTGCTGTTCTCTGTTGTTGCTATTTTACTAGCTTTGCCAGCCTCCTTGTCACTGAAAGCAGTTCCGGTCAGCTCTCCATTTGTGAGGAGCACTGAGGTTCAAAAGCAACCAAAAGCATTCCCTTAACCCCTCATGATAGAATAGATAGCCTTCAGTGCAACCCAAGCTAAATTAAGCTTTTGTTAATGAATTTATGCCTGAAATGCTGTAATGAACTTGTGTGATGAAAGAGAATGAGAAAAAAAAGTATTAAGCTATAAAAAGAAATCTATGTGGACACTGTGTATGTATAATTGTGTATATATCTGACATTTTGCCACAAACTGGAAAAAAAAATTTTTGGCTTTTTATAAAGCTGTGTAGTTCCTGTAGTTGCTTCTTCCCCCACCCCCCCCACCCCAGGATGTGTTCTGAGGTTGATTTATTTATTTATTTTTATTTAATCTTCAAATGCACAACTGGCTGTAACTCTCAGATACTCTTTGAGCTAACCATGAGCTGTATCGTCTACATTTTTGAAGAAGAAAACAGAGAAACATAACTGGCATAAAAGGGTATTTTGAATATGTGCAGTCATGATTCTTTTTGAGTTCTCTGAAATCATATTTCCATTATTAAGAATGGTGCAAATACAAAGCTGTAGATAGTTGTTATTTGTGATTAAGTTGTAATTTGTAAATTGTTGTAATTTGTCTCTGCATTGAGAGCATACTGGAATGACATGCAGATGAATCTGTATGCAAGGATTGGAAAGACTTAATAAATAGGGCTGAAGAAGCAGATATTTTCTTACATAGACGTTTCAAATCTATTGCAGTGATTTTGGTTGTGGGAAAACTTGTAGCAAGTTGTAGAACAGTTCAACAGGTTTTTTATTATGTCATCTTTAAATGCATGTAAAAAATGCTGAATTTGGGGTATGTATATCAGCTTAAGCTGGACCCTTACTCCTGAAATAAGCATTACTCCTATTTTGGTTCTTAGCATTGCTGAATGAGTGAACAGTTGCCAGTCTTGAGAACAGAAGAAAAGGTTGGTAAGTAGTAAGACACTTGTTTGTTTTTTTTTTAATCTAGAGTGCACAATGATATACTGTGAAGGAAAAAAAAATGTGTGGAATTGTTGTACTTGATTTGATGGTCTAAACATTCAAGCAAAAAATTATTTTTGCTGCTTAACACAGTGCATTTGTGAGACACTCTGCACATACAGATCTGAGGATTCTTGGTGTGTTTTGCTGGGGATTTTTGCTTTTAGTATGGAGATTGTTTTTTTGCTTTTGTTATGGAGGTTATTTTTTTGCTTTGGCAAAATGCATTATGAAGTTCAGCCTTTGCAGAGAAGAGGGGCTTACACTTGGCAATAGCAGTCTTTGCCACATAGGTTTAAAATGGAATCAACAAGTATGAAGATGCAGCAGTATTGATTTTGGGGGGAAACTTAATTAAAAAAGAGAACAGAATTTAAGGACACTTGTAATTTTAAATTTATTGGCAGACATTATGAATTTTCTCCTGGCACAGAACACATCCTTGCTAGCCAAGGGATCCAGTAGCTTCTTGTTTGTAGATGTCACCCATTAAGACTATTTCCTAGTAACAGGACTTGACAGTGGAGACTTAGGGTCCTAGGCCAATCCCTACCTCTTGCACCTCTCTTTGGGTGCAATTTAATTGCTTGAAAGTCAGCACACAAATTTGAGGAGTAATGCTCATTTCTGTTGCAACTGAAGTGCCTCGTACAAAGTAGGGCAGATGCAGCCCTTTTGCATTCCCACAACAGAAGGGATAAGGAGCTCTGTTGCAGAATATTCTGGAATAGTTAAGAGTTATGACAGACATGGTTTTAAATCCCCACATTCAGGTAGGCAGAGAGAAGCTTAAAAACTCTTTCTCTGATCACGTGGAAGTGTTTTCTTGACCCTTAGTGTTACAGAGTGAGATGAGTGCACCCTAGTGTTGGATAAGTTGCTATTTGCACAAAATATCTAATATAACCTATTAATAAGGAAATAAATGAATGTGACACTCCACATTCTGATATGGAGGATACAAGCTTTTGGAATGTGAGAAAAGAGATGAAAAAATGTTGAGGTCAGACCATTGTGACCTTTGTTTCTCATGTTTGTTTTTGGAAAACAGATGTTTGAAACCAGAAGCAAGCGGGAATGTAATTTCCTAAGTCTATTATTCCATGCCTAATCTTTGACGTTTGTACTTATTTATTTTTTTTTTCTTTTTCTGACAATTTTAAAATTTCATATGACAGTTTCCTGTCTGTTAGAAGCATGATCCATCTTATTGTGGTCTGTTGACCGTGGCTGGACACCCACCAAAACTGCTCCATCACACCTCTTTTAAGCTGGACAAGGGATTAAAAATATAATGAAAGGCTTGTGGGTCAAGCTAAGGAGAGGGTGAGATCCCTCACTAGTCACTGACACAGGCAAAACCAACTTGACTTGAGGAAGTTAATTTAATATATTTCCAACCAAATCAGAGTAAGGTAATGAGAATTAAAACTAAATCTTAAAATACCTTCCTCCCATCCTCCCAGCACTCCTCTCTCTGGCTACAGTTGCTGTTATGCAGTATTTTTTTCCCTTCTCAAATACGTTACCGCAGAGGTGTTACCACCATCAGCCTTGGCCAGTGGCAGATCCATCTTGGAGCTGGCTTGCATTAGGTGTAGGTTAAGTTTCTGGCAGCTTCTTATAGAAGCCACCTCTGTAGCCCCACCACTACCGAAGCCTTGCCACACAAATCTGGTATGCACATTCAAAATATATTTAAAAGTGAAAGCAACATAAATGGTATATGGAAATAAATGAATGAACATCTTGGAAGAGAAATCTTAAGGTGCAGTTTCAAGATGGGCATAGACCATTCTAAGCCCGTGCTACAGCCAAAATGGCAGCTTGATTTCCTCACTTCTGATCCCATATTCCTTCTCCCTACTTCTTCCCTTCTTCTGCTAGCAATTGCAGAGGTGCAGTAGCCCAAACAGAGGAAGAAGAAAAAAGAAAAAAACCCTGCTGTCCCCTTGCCCCAAGACAACTCTGTCATTCAGAAACTGTGAAAACAACCTTTTCCTTTAGGAACAGGTTTGAGTTTGATGTTGCTGTGCACTTCTGCAGTCGGTATTGTCAGTGCAAGGGGGAAGGAGAGAGGTATGGAGTAACAGATGACCAGCTGCTTTGAGTACTCCACAAGAGGCTGTGGAATTGCTCCCAAAAATGCTCCAAAGCTAACAAAATCTATACAACTTCACCAAGATTTAGAACAAAATTTGAATTACAGTATGAATATCAGTTCATAAGCCTCTGTGATTCTGCTTCCAATAAGACACAATTTTTGTTTGTCTTTAATCAGAGTTCAGCAGTGGATGTGACTGGTTTATATGGTGATCTTTGATGAGTGACACTTACTATGTACCTTAGGTATCATTAGGTGCAATTTCACCCAATCAAGCACCTAATAAGGTAATTTAGTGTCATAGAAGTGGCTTGAGTTTTCTAGTAATCCTCATGTGTACTGTTTTGAAAGCAGAATAAAAAAAGGTACTGTTCAGATCCTTCATTAACATTTCAAATTTGACTTCCACTTTGTCTGATACTTATGTTGAAATACGTTTATATGTAAGGAAATTTAGCATTGCCATTGTGTTGCTAATACAAATGGAGGGTTTTTTTCTGAAGAAGTCCAGGAGCAGCAGGAAACCCCCAAACTGCATATTTAAAAATAAATAAGCATGGTAATGATTACAGACTAAACAGATAGGCTTTATGTTTTGGCTCCTAGCAGGCAAAAGTTTGCAATACAGAAAATGTGCATAACCGTTTATGTTATTCAAGGTCATCACAGTAAAGATAGCAAGTCAATTTCAGAGTTATCTTTAAGATTATTAGGACTGTTGGAAAATCAAGTCCTGACATTATCTACATAAGGAATAAAATATGGTTAAAAATGAACATAGGCAGCTTTGTGACAGATATTTCTTATTTAAGATAGTCATTAAATAACTTTTCAGTTGATCTGTAAATGAAAGACAAACTGAGAAATAAATATATATATGTATATTACAGAATATTTGTCATTACTTGAGTCCCTGAAAAGTAGAAATCTAAAAAGGAAAAGTTTTGAGAATTAAAACTGAAACAGTCTGGGAATTATCTGCCTTACAAATAACTGTGTTCTGAACGAGTAATTAAAGACTTCATCCACAATTAAAGGAGAAAGAAAGGAAGAAATTTAATAATTTTAAAAAAATAAGTCTTTCTCACTCTTTTTTGGTTCAAGTTGGGCCACTGTTGGAAGGCAAGTGAAAATGCAGATGGAAGGGAAATATGTACCCAACAGAACAAATTATATAGTGGTAAAAATAGGATTAAAACATGAGGATATTTCAAGTTTGGTTTTCAGCCCTTGCTCTTGGAGATAATTTCAGAGAAATTCTAGGGTAACCTGTGTGTAAAGAATTCTTCTTGTTGCAATGGCGCAATAGTAGCAGTGCAGGGACTGCTACTTTGTTCTTGAAGCCATACAACTAAAGTTACCTAATGGAATGCTTACTTTGTATTGGCTTTCTGAAAATATCTTAGGACTTTCTTATGCAGTTACTCCAAACAAAGCAAAAAGGCTTTTCAAATGCAAAGAGGTAATTAACTATCTATTGGAAGTCACAGTGTTGTGCACTGCTATGTAGCTTATAAATTGTAGTTAGCTGTATTTGGAACCATATAATAATCCAGGAGTGATAGGCAGCTGTAGTTTGGGCATCTTTTGTAGTCCAAATACTGCACTTTGACTTTATAACTAGGAATGTGAGAAATAACATATCAGGTACATTTGAATTTAGTTATATTTAAGATGACAAATCCCAGCATTGAGAGTTGTGAATATATTGCAGGGTGAAAGTCTTGATTTCCTGAATCCCTAGATTTTTGGTCCATTTCTGAACTTCAGGCTTTCATCAGATAGCTAATTCTCAGTATTATGAACCTAGAAACTTTCATGTGTACGTGAAATATCCAGTGTTAAATAGGAAGAAGTGGAAACATAGCCTAACTTAATCACTTATGCCATCTCCTTAGTATTTCATCATGAAGAAGATTTTTATTTCGATAGCAGTTGAAATTACTATTTGATATCAAACCCCTGATCATGTTAGGTGCTGTATATACACTGAATAAACATTTTCTATCCTGAAGAATTTAATCTGTAGACAACAAATACTACTGTTACCATGCTTAATACCATGGAATTTTTTAGGGCTGAATGGTTTTCGAAAATACGTGTCATCAAAGGGTTTTGCTCTTCTGGATTCTCAGTCTTTAAGTAATAAGCAAGCTTATATACTTTAGATTAACAGTTTTTTAAATACACAGGAATATTTTATATTGCTAAAGCAATTGAAACAAATTACTGTTCCCTCTTTATTAAAAACAAAAGAAAAAAACTTGTGATATCAGGAATTGTTTTCCAGTAGCTGTTTTCATACAAACTGGTAATTGCTAGAAGTTGATTTTCTGTGTTACAGCAGGAATGTGGAATGGGGGATGGAAAGGAAAATGTTTTCTAAGGGAAAAGGATGGTATCCTAGTGAACTGCATCATTCATGACAAGGGCATGATAGCGCATCATGACAAGGAGTTAGAGAAAAGTGGAGTAATTTCATGTAATCATATGTTTAGAGAAGCATAATAAGTAACAGAACTAATGAATTCAGGTAGTAGGGGTTTGTCTCCTGTCAGGGTCTTATAACTGAATAAGCGTCATTTTGCCGTGCAATAATAATAGTAATAATAATAATAATAATGATGATGATGATGATAATACACCTTCTCCTTTATGCTTTCTGTCTTAACTATTTTAAACTGCATGCTCATCAGGTCAAAAGCTAATGCATATTGTGTGTGTAAACAGTAACCTGTTACAATGAGTGTGTTTTTCTTAGTTGTTTAAATAGCTCTAGTGCCATATACTCCTTATCATTGCTGGTGACTTTTGGCACTTGTCGTGTACCACTACATAATAACTGCCATAGACTTTGGTGAATATACAGCCTAAATATGTTTTCTGTATATCTGATATCTCTTTGAGATAAACAGTGTGCTTTCATTATAAATGATTTTGATGTAAATATACTGTCATTTGAACACCATATACACAGTCATATTATTTTGTTATAACATTAAAAAAAGATATAAAAAGGGAGAGGGGGTGAGGGTGCTGTCGTCAGTAACATTGAGCAGCATTGTTGAGAAATTTTCTTCCTATTCCAGCCTCTCAGTAGAAAATCTCTTTTTGCATTATGTCTAACAGTGAAAATGGAGCATTTTCAAAAATCCTCTTAAAAATGTGAGTTAAATACTGGAGAGCTCAACCTTTCAGCTAAACAAGCCTGTATAGAATATACCTTAAAAATATAATGGCTACTTTAGAATTTGAAGTATGTATATGAGATCCAGATTCTCCAGTTTAGAAGGTGGTTTCTCTCACAAAAATTATTCTGCAACAAGCTTCTTCAGAACAGTTCTAATACTTTCTCTCTGACCTCAAATATAATTAACAAGTCAGATTTGATTTTTCTTTTCTCTAAACCTGAACAAACCAAAGGAAGTATAGGCAAATAGAACTGATTTTTTTTCACTTTCTTCATGTTCTGTTAGTGCATGCTCAGAATGTTTGAGAGAACACAGATATGTTTCATTTGCAGTTTCTTTGAATCTGTTTTCACTTTTTTGCCAATTCAATATGGATATCTGTGAATTTTTTGACGTCATCTTTTCTTTTTATCTCTCCCTTTTTTTCTAACTCTGCTCTCTTATGTTATATGTATTATTTCATACTAATATTTTGCACCTTCTCCAGGAGGAAAAATAGGCTGGTAAGACTGTTGGTGATTTCCTAGTCTTGATAACAAGATTTAGAGCAGAAAAGTCTAATTCAGTAATGTGTTCTCTTAGTGACAAAGACAACTATTCCTCTCCAATAGCACCTGATCCAGTACCTGTGCTAGCATCGGAAGCAAAGGGAGAAGACAAATGTCATTTCAGACATACAAGGTAGCAGACTGGATCATGGGGAATGACAAGCCATCTTTCTCTGCCTTCCTCAATAGCCCATCACCTTGGAGTAGGACTGGTCCCTGTGGCCATTTCAGAGTCCCAAACTTTTATTTCATATTTATTTAATGCCAGCATGTGGCTACTTGCAGGCAGTTTCCCTCCCCCTCCCCTTTTGCTTTATTGCTTCTAATCAGCTTGTTGCAACATACACACCATTTCTCTGGGCAATGTATTATCTCCTTTAGGCTGTCTTACATGCTTTCTGATTGCAGTTCTTTCTTTCGCACAGTGTGCTGTTCCATACCATCTATAATACATTGTAACCATAGATACCATCCACAATTCAAACATGAATGTTCAAGGCTCCACACTTTTACTTGTAAATATTTTGATGAAAAGAGTGATTATATTTCAGCTCAAGGCTTCACCAGAATATTAGTTAAAAACATTGATTAAGAGGATTAAAACTACATGCTCAGCAGTGCGTATTTTTAAGAGTACAGGAGGAAGCTGAATCTGAGGCTCACAACTACTGCATGTCAGCACAAAACGCTACTGAAAGGTACTTTATTTTTATATTAGTGATCTCTCAAGGCCTGATCCAAAGTCAATTGCAATGAAGCTGAGACCTTCTATTGATTTTTATTTGCCTTGGAACATAGATCTTTCATAGCTTTAATTTGTAGCTTCACAATCGTGTTTTATGTAATTTGTAAAATGCTCAGGATGAATATAAATGTAAGATGTTATTATTCTTCATTCCAAACTTAGGGAGCATTCACATCAACTACTCTGGGGGTATTCAGTTGCAGAAGTAGTTTTACTCTTTGGTTTTCTCTTGTCTATTGTGGGGTCTTTTTTTTTTTTGGAAGAGGAATCCCATACTCACTATGAGAATATTTCTTATTTAATATTGTCCTTAACCTCATTAGGCAAATCTTTTATAAGGATTCTTTAAAAGCAGAATTTCTCTCTCTGAATATGGCTATTAAAACCTTTTAAATTTTCAGAAGTAAATAAATCTAGGAGAAAAGAAATGCATAATGCAGCACCCTTTCATCAAGGGCATATACCATGCACCAGATGGAAAACAAACTGTGTTTACAACATTACCACTATCGCCACTGACACTACTAGATCTACAATATGTTATAGCAGCAGCTCCATTAACCTTGCTAGTTCTGTTGGAGTTGCCTGGTACTTTGCCCAATCTGTGTTTGTTGTCAGCAAACGAATCAAATTAGGAAATTTTAATACTGTTTTTTGACCTTTTCCCTCCTTCCTCAATTTAGGCCATAGTTTATTGAAAGTTGTTCTACTACTGCTCTGTAAAATACTGCAAATAGATATCTCTGGATCTGTCTGCTACTACATGTGTAAGTTATGCTATCTTACCTCAGAGGTGAAACTACAAGAGAACAGTTGACAGCAAATGTGCTGTAAAACTCCTGATTCTTACTCAGTTGTAAGTAATGGGACTGGCCTAAGCTGCTGACCTGTACCCACATGAGGACACGCTGCTGTCTCAAGGCAAGCTTGCCCACAGGGTCTTTCACTTTTCAAATGAGAGCAATCTTCACCACTCTTACTTATTTAACATAGTCATACTTATTTGTTTGAAGTTTTGTGGAGCAGGTGGAGATGTTTATGTTTCTTAAATGAGTTAAGTAGAAGAGTGATTCTATTGCCCTTCTCTTGATGCCTTTGCTTCTAGATAGTGAAAAGATACTCAGTTTCTAACCTATGGCCTGCCTTCGTGGATTATTCCGCTGTCAGTTGGATTCAGCAGGTACCACTGCAGTCCACTATGTCATCAGGCATTTTTTTCACCTTAAACCTGTCCCACAGAAACTCACGCACAGCCAGATGAAACCCTGGTGCGCAAACTGACCCAGCCCAAAAGTAACTGTTTTCTGCTGCTGTGATTTTCAGCTACATACATTTCCTAATACAACATGTGACTACAAGAGCACTTCTACTGCACTGGAGAAACAGAACCCAGTGCCTTTGGGTGAGAAGAATAGGAGAGTTACTCCTCTTCCTAATGGTACTTGCCAGACTAAACTGGTTGCGGACTAAGATGGTGCATTAGCTAGAAAATATGAATGCCTCAGGAAACCATTTTCAATGAGATTACTATTTGGAATGAGATGATGTTCTATCATACTTTAAGCCCAGTGGTAACTCAGCACCAAGCAGCCACTCAGTCACCTGCCAGGCAGGATGGGGAGGAGAATTGGAAGAACGTAAAACCCACAGGATGAGATAAGAGCAGTTTTATAATTAAAATACAGTATAATAATAATAATAATAATAGAAATAATAGTAATAACAAGGGGAGAGAATGTAAAACTAAAAGGGGAAAGGAAAAAAATCCAATAAACACAAGTGATGCACAATGCAATTGCTCACTACCCGCCGATCAATACCCAGCCCAACCCAAGCAGTGATCTGGGCCTTCCGGGTGACTCTCCCCAGTTTCTGTATTGGGTATGATGTGCTGTGGTATGGAATAACCCTTTGGCTAGTTCAGGTCAGGTGTCCTGTCTCTGCTTCCTCCTGGTTTCTTATGCCCCTTCTCCCTGGCAGAGTATGAGACTGAAAAGTCCTTGATTGGGGTAAGCACTACTGAGCAACAATGAAAACAGTGCGTTATCAGCATTGTTCTCAGATTGAAGCTAAAACACAGCACTGCACCAGCTACTAGGAAAAGAATTATCTCTATCCCAGCTGAAACCAGGACTCCTCCACAAATCTCCTGAGAGAGACTTAAGCCATTCTTCTTCTGGAGAAGAGAAGGCACCAGGGAAGCCTTCCAATACCTAAAGGGGGCTTACGAGAAATCTGGAGAGGGACTTTTTACAGAGGAATGGCTTTAAGCTGAAGAGACTAGATTTAGATTGGATAATTAGGAAGTTCTTCCCTATGAGGGTGCTGAGACACTGCCACAGGGTGCCCAGATAAGCTGTGGCTGCCCCATTCCTGGCAGTGTTCAAGGCCAGGTTTGACAGGGCTTGGAGCAACCTGCTCTAGCGGAAGGTGTCCCTGCCAGTGGCACAGAGGGTGGAACTAGATGATCCTTTCAATTCTATCAGTTCTAATCATTCTATGATTTGATGATTTCTTCTCTTTTTTTCCCTTGGCAGTTCAGTTTATTAACATTATAAAGGAAACAATGCTGTAGGGGTAAGAAAATTATTTCAAAGACAGAGACAGAAGTAACCTGATACTGGATTTGTGCCTCCTCCCTTCCGCTTCTTCCTGTTGTGTGAGTAGCACTGACCAGGCAGCTGTGATTTAGGTCAACACTATTTGCCACAGCAAGCTGAATAACCTCCTGAGCTTTAGTTCTATTATAATACACAGTATTCATTTTCTCTGAGCTAAAAGAAACTTATACTGATGGGAAAATAGGGCCTGCTTCTCAGTGTAGACAAGATTCAAGACATTGCATCAGGAATCAGAAAGACTGAAATCATAGGGTATTTTTATACTGTATAAAATATGGCCGAAGTAGAAGCTAGTCATTTTGTTGGTACTCTTACCTTCACCTGCATCTTGCACAGAAAAAAGTTTAGATGGCTGTATGAGGAATAATGAAAGAAAGCTAAAATTTAAGAATTTAAAATTTTCTGCATGCATAGTCACAATATCCCCATTTTGCTTAAACCAGGTATCAACATATTGTGATCTATTTAAGAATAGCCAGAGTAACATGTACAATTCTGAAAATTTACCCCCAAATTATTCCTTCAAATTTAAATAACATATAAAAGAGTTTGAGAGTCCAACAGTCATAATAGCAATGATAGATTGGGTTATTTTCTCTATCCACGAGTGCTATGTTTGTATCTTAATGCAAAGCTTGTCTTGCATTGGATCTGGAATTTTGTTGCGTAGGCTAAAGCTATTTGGTAAAAGTCCTTTCAGCTTCAAGCTAGTTTATATTAGTTTGGGTGTGTCTTGGCAGAGCAGCTCGATGTTTTCAGATGAGATGTGATCTAATCACTCTGGAAAAATAAAGTCCATAATAACCATTACTGTTAGTAGGAGCAGGAAGGTAATAGAAGTAAATGAGGATATATTGATTTATTAAATTATCAGTTTATCATTGTAATTGAAGTTATTTAAGTTACCAGGATTGGTAGTACCAAGAGATAAGTTGTGGCTATGCTTCCCTGGTTTTCGCAAGGGACAGCATTTGGGATATAGCTTATTCCAGCAGGAGCTGATGCATAGCTTATGGATGTATAAAATGTGGTTTTGAGAGCTTCCCTCCACTATTGCTTTGCAGATGACATGATGCCTTAGACTGGGGTACACAGACCTAAGCTGAATCATATGAATCTAAACTTTTCCTGTAGGTCCCATATTCTTTTTCTGATGTATCTGCATACGCAAGTGAGCAAAAGGATCCTTGATACTTAGTCAGGTTTAGTCTATGAGTGCCCTACTAGCGGTGTAACAGTGTACCAATAAAGGTAGGACAGCGTATGCAGCTTGTATTTGAGGTAAACCTCAGGTTCAGTACTAACATCATTCCAGTTTGGCCTTTCTGACATTTGCTTGACAGACTTCTAAAGAATATACTTCTAAAGAATATACTATTGAGAGCAGATCTGTCCCTCCATTAAACTCTGTATTCCTAATGAAGGAAGGTGTATACTTTCCCAAGCAAAGGTGACTGCCTGAGTTTGATTGCTCTTGAGAATTAGAGAAAACAAAGCAGTTTTTTCCTAGTCTGCTTAAAACAAAATATATAATAACAGCAACAAATATTTGCAGCTCTCTTCTTCATGGATCATTAAAATTAATCCAGTAAGTATGCATTTTTAAGATACAAGTATTATGAACATTTGTCTTCCATATTTGCATGTAACATAAGAAACAATCTTCCTGTCCCTATTATATATTATTCCTTCTTAATCGATCATAGCTATTTACAAACCTTTTGTTCTGCAGGAAAATATTATGAATAAGCACAGTGTATCCGCTGTCAATGAGATTTCTCTTATGTTTACTGCTGGAGTTGGCTTCTGTCTAGAACTGTCAAAGTTGCAGAGCAGTTGTGGAAACCTCTGTCTGAACTGTGATACTTACCGTTATTGGACTGCAGTACAAGGCTGAAATCTGGGATCTGCTCTCATAGCAAAGTTAAAATAGTCATTTTCTGGGTACCTGATAATAGAAGAGGTCACTTTTTAAACAAGCTTACCTTCTAGTAACTGGTTTAAGAGAAGCACTGGTGAGCCATCACTTGTTCAAGGCTGTTACAAACAGCTCTTTGTCTACAAAAAGACAACAGGGAAGCCCAAATTGATAGCTGAGTCCTACTGACACCACTTGTGTATTCATTCGTTCATGTATTTTGCCTGCAGTGCTTCTGAAAGATAAAATAGTACTGAAGGTTGATGAAGAGTAGATAGGAAGAACATTTTTTTTAACCATTTGGACATAATGAGAAATAAGATACCTTAAAGTAGAATCTATTTGTTTCTTTATTTCATTGACACTTCTGGCATGCTATTCTTTAGAGACTTTATTATGAGTACAGTTTTATGTATAATGCATGTAGGCAGGTATGTTAAGAAGCAGCAGAAAAGAAAGAATGAAAAAAGAGAGGGAAACAAATAGCCACAGAGAAGATATGAAGCATCTGTGAAAGCATTAGTCTGGATAGGAAATGAGAATCTTTCCTGACAAGGAAAAAGAGCTGAACAGGAGTACTCATCGGCAAATAGTGACCCTGGTTGCTCCAATGCAGTTTAGTACTGTATCTTTGTAAGTGTCTTGCTCTTATAGTCATAAGTAAGTTTCTGTGGAAAACATTTAGTTTTTCTTGGGTGTTATTGCAGTTATGCTTGTGGGCATAGATCCAGAATCATGTGAAAAGGACAATAGTGTATTGACTTCATTGTTGCCCTCTCTCGGATTGCCAGCATGAGTAGCAGTTCCAATATGAAATAAGCAGACAGGAAAGCGCATTAGGCAGAAAATTATTGGTCACATAGTAACTGCAGCCATTTTTCTATACCACATACTGAGACCTTGCCCTTGCTCTTCATGCTTTTATAGCGTCTTGATTCCACTATTGGAATTCTGTCTTTATAGACATGCCACTGAAATCTGTTCATTTCTCAGTAGCCTTTGCAATGAAGAATAAATTAGACCAGAAAAGATTCATTGGCTCCCATAGTGTTGCCTATACACTATTACTTTACAGTTTGAGGTGGTTTGGGCATCAGGGAATACTAATTTCTGACAAATTTGTCACAACTTATTATTAAATATCTGTACCAATAATCTGAGTCTTTTAACTGCTAATCAGGGCTGCAGTTGGCAGGAGTGAATAGCAGCAGAAGTGAAAAAAGACATGGGCACAAAACTGCAGTATGACTTAGTTAACACAGACAAATGTGCAATTTTTCCTCCTAGGGAAAGGAGTGTATGTCAAAAAAAACCCCAAAACCCCAATAGCAGGGGGGAGTGAAAGAAGGAAATGGGGAAAGCTCTGCAGTGACTAGTAGAGAGAAAAAAGAGCAAGCCTGGGCAAGAGTCCTTGTCTGGGTGTTCTCTCTACTGCAGCAGGTGGTGATTATGTGTATGACAATGGCTTTTACTGTGCTTTTTCCTGCTACTATATGCTTGTCTTCTGAACCTGTTCAAGCCACATTGGTTTTGCCTGTTTAGGATGATGTTAGTGTTGACTACAGTTTGCTTAATCGAGTGTGTTATATGCTGACTGGTTTTCAAGCTTCTTTGCATAAGTAGTTTATAACTTATAGTATTGATACTTATCAGATGAATTAAAGTTAATATGCTTAAAATGTTATTTACTTTGTTAGGCACTAAGTTTTGTGTTTTCTCTAATACAAAGTTAAACGTACAAAGTTGGAGTTAAGGAAAGGAGAGATGGGGTGATTCTCACACCATATTACTGCTTCCCACAGGAACAATAGAACAAGGTAGAATAATATCCCCAACAACACTAGGGTTTGTAAGTGCAAGGTTATAAGAATAACAGCATGAAAACAATAGCATGTGAACAGCAAGCTCAAAACTCTGCCATAAAGGCTTTGGAAAAACACAGAGACTGGGTGCAAGTTTTAGGAGCTGTCAGCAATGGCATATTAGAGAGATTTCAAATGTCTGGCCTTTAGCAGACATAAAGCCCTATGCAACTCTGACCCCTGTCAGAAGGACCAATGTGTTTTGACCAGCATACGAGGGTCAAAATATTGCAATCTGGTCTGCCTTCCAGGTTGCCCCCCATTCTGTGTCCCACCCCTGCCTGAAGTAGGGTGGGAAATGTGTTGAATGTGGTAAAATTAATTTTATAACCTCCATGCTGATATTATGTGACAGGATAGCCATATGGATATCAGGACTAACACTGTAACAGATGTCAAAGGTATCACAGCTGTGTGTAAGGCTAAATATCAGTGAAGATGCTGTTGATAAGCATCCGCTGAAGGTGTCAGACCAATTGAAGGTTAATGTTTCTTGTAGTCTTTTTTTCTTTTGCCCCAAAGTAATATTTCCGTCAGAATGGATGTATGCCATAGTGCTGCGCATACAAACCTTTCTCAGCATCCTCTGCACAACAGAATGCATATTATTTTAACTTCCTCAGACAACAGCAGCTGTGGAATTCAAGTCCTTACTTACCATTGTATCACAGTAAAGCATGTCGTACAGTTCTGTGGCAATCTGGCTTCTTCCCTAGCACAGCCTGATTAGCATGGAAGAGACATGCAACAGGTCTATCTTTGGTAAGTTTGCTCAGCTGACCTGACTCTCCCAACTGCTTTTCCTTCTCTTTTGGAAACAGAAGAATATGATAGTGTGGTGCTAAAACCTGCAGAGAAAAGGAATTTGAGAGATAAGTTGAAACTCTGTTGTACTTTAAGAGCTTCATGATGCGAACCAGAACCCTTTGGGATAGTGTCGCGGTTTAAGCTCAGTCAGCCAGTAACTCAGAGCCACACAGTCACTCTCTCACCCCCTCCCCTCTTCCTCTCCCTCAGCTCCCAGAGGGATGGGGAGGAGAATCGAAAGGGTACAACTCCCACAGGTTGAGATAAGAACAGTCTATTAACTAAGGTATAACACAAACCACTGCTGCTACCACCAATAATAATAATGATAAGGGAAATAACAAGGGAAGAGAATACAACTGCTCACCACCTGCCAACCAATACCCAGCCTGACCTGAGCAGTGATCTAACGCTTCTGGGTGATGGCCCCAGTTTACATCCCAGGCATGACGTGCTGTGGTATGGAATACCTCTTTGGTCAGTTTGCGTCAGGTGTCCTGTCTCAGCTTCCTCCCAGCTTCCCCTCCTCCCTGGCAGAGCATGAGGCTCAGAAAGTCCTTGCTCAGACTAAACATTACTAAGCAGCAGCTATGTCCTGGGTTCAGCAGTAGCAGGCATTCTTCTCCTTCTCAGTAGCTGGTGCAGTGCTGTGTTTTCGACTTTCGGTCTGGGAACAGCACTGATAACACCGATGTTTTCAGTTACTGCTCAGATGTTTAGTCTGAGCAAGGACTTTCTGAGCCTCATGCTCTGCCAGGGAGGAGGGAAAGCCGGGAGGAAGCAGAGACAGGACACCTGACGCAAACTAGCCAAAGAGGTATTCCATACCACAGCACGTCATGCC
>WYDI02039791.1:0-15356 GCA_009867235.2 Psittacus erithacus
GTGTCCCTGCCCATGGCAGAGGAGTTGGAACTAGATGATCTTAAGGTCCTTTCCAACCCTAACTATTCTATGATTCTGTGATTTAAAAAATTAAATTATTTGTAATTTTTCTTTTTTTTTTATGTCAAACCTTTCTGCTGACATAAACAATAGACTTCTGGAAGCTTGTTGTTGTATTTTTGGCCTCCCAGGTAGCTTTGCTGATTTCTTTATTTCTGTGTTTCATTATGTCAATTTGCCCCTTTCATGACCCTTAAGCTATGTTATTTTCTGTATCTGTTATATTGAAGCAAAATACCCCAAATCTACTATGGCTTAGTGAATAGTGAATTATGAGTCACTGAAATCGACAATAATTGTAAAATTTGTTGGTTGCAGGAAATTTTTTTACAAGAGACTCAAGTCTTTGTTCTTACGTTTTCATTATAAATAGTGATTTTTTTTTACTTTTTGTCCCTTTATGTTACACGCTAAATTTGCAGCTCAGTTCCAAAGCAGATCCTTGGCTAATGTAACTTGCTGTAGCAGTGCTGACCTTCATGAAGCTATGCTGAAACATTGCAATGGAATGAAAGTATGAACTCTGTTGTGTATTGCACAATATCCTACCATTTATGCCAAGTAATACACTGTGTTTTCTACAAAAAAACAAGTGGTAAAATGATTTATTTAAAAAAAAAAATGAATTAGTTATTTTCCATTGCAAGAGTGGGTTAGACTTAAAGTATATTAAACATAGTAGTCTTCTGTGTTTCTAGCCACAAGTTAAGACATCCGTTTCAATACAGAATTGTTAAATTGTGTTAGCTGTAGGCAGACCCCACTTGACATGTGAAGTGAAAGCGATAAAATACCTTAAAAATATCAACGTGTTCCAGTGAGAGGGGTTTTGGTGGGGGTTGTTTTGGTCTTTTTTCAGAACAAATGAAATCACGAACTTCGGAATAATTTTTACCTTGATAGACTTCAATATCGTTGGGATGATTTTAGCCATTGGCTTTTCATCCACAGTAATGAATTAGAATTTGAACCATCTTCATTCCACACAGATCCTCTTCAAGCTGTGTGTAGAGACAATCAGTTGTGTTTACAATTTATTTCTTTTTCATTTAAGTGTTAACGGTCATCATGTCATTTTGTCCCACACCAGTCTGATCCTGTCTTTGCTGTATTTTACTTCTGTTTTGTCAGACAAGCCACACTGCTATTTCAGTTTTGCCTTTTGTCATTTTATTTTTCTACCATCACATATTCAAACGTGTTCAAGACTCAGAATTTTTACTGTAGGCCACTGGAACACAAAACTATTCCACTAATGAGAATAAAAACTCTACGTAACACAAATGTTTTCTTATGCAAATACCTTATGTCAGTTGACTATCCTGATTGATAATAACATAGTATATATAAAAAAATAAACCCAGAAAAAATACTGCATTAAACATAGCATGAGGATTCTCATTTTGTTTTGATCATCAAAAAAACCTCTGTCAGAGTCTGAAAAATGACTTTTGAATAAGGTCTCCAGTGGCTGAACCCACAGTTTAGTTCCGGTCATGAGTAAAAGCAGTAGGTTGTCATCTGTGGGCTTGCCAACCACTAGAAGGATGGACATACATACACCCTATGCATGTTTTTGTCATCACAACCAGATATTCCCAGCTGCCACTCTGCTACATTGCTGATCTGCTTGACTAATGGAATTGCACCAAGCGCTTTTCATAGATATAGGCTTTTCCAATCTACTGTCAGTATCCATTATTTAAAGGGTGAAAGAAACTGCATATATTTGTCCTGCTGTGTACTACCAAAACCCTGAAATTCAAATAAAGTAGCAACTTGCCGAGAAGCCCTGCAAACTTGTGTCTTTTATTCCAAATAAAATAGAGTGTAAAATTATACAAAACAGATTAAATTATATATGGATGGCTTGTCATTTTTCAGCCAGTGGGAGGCCTTCTTTTTATGGAGTTAAAAAGGTTTCTTGAATATCTCAGCATATACTTTTTGAAATGTTCTAAATAGTCATCCCCAGTGCCTCACTAATTTTAAGATTGTCTTACCCTTTAAGTGACCTGATCACACTCACTTATACAGCCAATTCCCTGACTTGTTCATTAAAATTATTATTGAAAACCTTAAAAATTCATTATGTGTGAGCACAATGGTAACAGGACAAGTTTTTGGCTCACTGCTAATAAGAGATAAGTTTATTTTTTACCTTGAATAGGAGAAAGAAAAGAATATATTTCTTAATCTAAGTCTATAAGAAAGATGATTCTTGATTATCTTAAATTTATGCACATAAAAAGACTTCTAATTCCTCCATATGAAGAGAAATTTGTGAAGGGACTTTACTCTAGGGCATAAGTTATTGAGTATATCAACTAAATTTAAGTAAACCATAGGAAAATGATGGAATAAAAGACAAAGCATGCTATTCAAACTACGGGAAACTGAGCAAACAGAGGCAGGAAGTTTTGTACACACAAAATTATGAAAGGTATAGTTTAAATCACTATAAATACAGGAGCTGATGTCCAGTAGAATAAACCTCTTCAGGAAGCTTGTTTTTAGGATCTAAACCACAGAGAAGACAAATTCAGCTTAGGTTTTTAAGTTTGAAGAAAGAGCTGGAAGAGGGGAAATATCAGTGGTGGAAGACTTGTCTTGATAAGCAATATATCTACCTGCATATAGGTACAGTTATGAGGGTAACTATGCACTAAATGAATTCAAGGGCATTGCTGGATCTGAAGAGAACTTTGAAAGGGCCTGAGTATATTTTCAATTTTTTTCTTTTTTTATTTATTTATTTTTGTGTGATTACATATGTGCTAGTTACAAAATTCTGTTAAATGCCATGCCAAAACCAACATGCAAGATGAAAACTCACAGCAGTTCACTAAAGACATTTTTTAATGTAGTGATAAATGAAATGTTCATTTCTGTAGATCAAAGCGTCTTCTGTTGGAAACAGTGTAATGTGTTGTATTTGAACATATCGCTGTTGCTAAAATAGCCTTTTCAGATGAAAATGTGCTGACAGCATTTTCATAACCATTCCTAGATATGATGAACAGCTCTCATATGCAAGTCATCTCCAACATTGTCTTCTGCCAACGTGGAGAATGAAATGCCCTGTGCATTGTTTTGCTAGGTGATTTCTTGGATTGACTTTGCTTATTTTGTTTCTTAAATAGGGAAGAAAAATGTTTTCATTTTCAAAAAGCAAGTTTTGTGGTGTCCCTGATGTCCCTGGAGCCCATCCTGAATTCTGCTCAGCTCTTTTATCATCAGGTTTGCACTTGGTAATAGAAAAGGCTGACTTGACTCTGGATGACTGCATTTGAAAATGGGAATGGATACATGGAAGTCATCCAGTTCACTTCTGCACATCACACAGTTTACTAACAGCTCAGGCTGATCAGTCAGCATGCTTGGTCCACTGAATTTCATTATTAAAATTGCCTGTTCAACCTCGCTTCTCCCTGCTAAGCAATAGCCAGACTGCCATGTCTGCTCAGCTGGTGAGCACGGCAGGGCCAGCCTGCCTTTCTGGCTGCGCCACCCAGTGCTGCAGAAAGAGACAGGTTTTGTCTCATGGTGAGAACCCTGGAAAGGGGAAGGGTAAGGAAGACCCACCCTGGAAGTAACGGGTTTGGAATTGGAACATTCCTGTGAGGAAGGGGATAGGGTTTGGGAGGGCTTTAGGGGTGGTGGAATAGCTCTGGCACGTAGGAAGTGCTGAGGAAAAGGAGAGAGGTGGCTACTAGTTTTGCCTCTTCAAATTTCAAAGAGTAGTTTCAGGATTTCAGGATTTAAAAAATTATTAAAAAGACTAGTTTTTTCTAAAAAGTAATTTTAGAAAAACTCCCTCCACTTTTCCAGTTTGCAGGAGGTTTGGAAAAGAAATCTTTCTAACTGATTTACATAGATTACAGGTTTTCTTTAAGAATAGCCTTGAACATGCATTTCCCTGTGATTTAATTAACTTTATAGCTAAATCTAACAAAAAATAAACAGGATTGTACAGAAAACAACATTCCATTTGCCACTGAAATAATAGTCAACTATTTCTTACAAATTATTTTTAATCTCAGGCAGAAGGAGGAAATCTATAACCTAGAATATATTGAGTGCATGGGAAGGTACCAACATTGTATTTATTTCTCTGTTTTGAAGTTAAACGTGCTTTAATCAGGTCTACTGGGTCATAGCATGCAGATGGGCTGGGCAAGACGAGAGGATGAAGTCATGCAGAAGGATGAAGGCATGAGTTTAGAAGGCATGAGTTTAGCACCTTGCTCCTGGACATCCTCAAAATAGACATTTCCTGCCACAGAAATGCAAAAGTCCTGGGCTGCTCCTAAACTGACCTGTAGATCTGCATCATGGAAGACCCTGCAGTGTTTCAAAACAAAGACCTCTTAACAGTTCACAGTAGATGACATCCAGCCTGTGCTTCAGTTATCTTTCCCCAGTAAACAAGATTTGGGAGCTGTCTGGGGTGTGATTAAATCCCACTTTCATGCGGAGTTAGGACAGGCCAAGAATTACTTTCAGACTGGGAACCTTCTTCTGCTCTGGAGTTTCTCAGTTTAGATGCTGCGTGTGAAATTATGTAGAATAATCACAAAGAATAATGTGAGGGAGACTAATGTCCACTGGTCCCTTTTTATTTCCTGCTGAGAAAAAAGATTTGCCCTGCAGGGCATTTCAGAGCAAAAGCCTAATACAGCCACTCGGAATCAGCCTGTAGGAGCTACTTTCTGTCCATTAAGAGCAGAAAAAGCCTCACAGACTTAAAGTTCTGTGTCTAACCCCTTAATTAGTTAAATTAGGCACTTAAGGAAACTACAGGGGTTAGGTGGGAATTTGATGAATGTTAGTGGCACCTAAATGATAGCCTGGGATCCTTAATGCAGCATTCAGATGCTGAAAATACTTTCTGAGGTCACCTGTCATCTCATTGTGGCTGTGAACACTAATGTCAGGCAAACTCTTTTTGTTTCAGGTAGCACAGGGACTTTCCTGGCATACAGTTTTTTAATCTGAGTATGTACTCCCTTATAACTATTTAATGATAAAATGACCTGCTTCCAGAATTTTGGTATAAAGTTTTGAAGATTCAATGTTTCATATATGATCATATGTTTCATATAAAACAAGACTTGGAAAAAATAGACAGGAAATGTTTCACACCTGAAGTTAAATCATCTTTATCACTTAGAAAACTTTTATACAGTTGGATAAGTTCAATACTGGGACAATTGTACTCAAATTTAAGAAGGGAATGCTGTTTGTACAAGAATGTGCTGGTTTTTTAGCAAAAGATCAGTTTGAAGCTTTGCAAATGTGCTTTATTTCAGAAATGTTGCATGTGGTTACTTCATAGCTCCACATTTGCTCAAGACACTTTATTTTGTTCTTGCCTTCTAAGCCAAATGCACTATTCTAGTGCTGAGATCCAAACACCAGATGAGGTGGTTCATGCTGGAACACTCAACACATAAACTATTATAGCTAAGTGGTCAGAGCATGCTGTTTGCTGCAGGGATGCAAAATGAGACTTTTCAAGAGGCCAACTCCCTTCAACTTCAGACATGCCAGCAAGCTTAGGAAGAAGGGCAGGAGGAAACTTTCCTAAATGACCAGCTTCCTCCATTGGCATCAGTGCACGGTGGCCATCTGTTCAGGCTGGTTCCCAAGGATGTGTCTGGCCTATCAAATAAGCCACATCCAGGCTAGCATTGCTTACTTAATTCCCAGGTTGGGTTCAACTACCATATAAGCTACAAGGGAGTCAGAATTTCAAGTCTACTTTTGAGTTTTTCCCTGTTTAAATTCCACCTGACATACTTTATCTGAACAGGAAGCCCTCTTATGACTTAATGCATTGAGCACCAAGTCTAAAATAAATCAATAAATAAATAAATCTTCCCAGAACCTCAGAACAGCAGTCTTGGAATAGAACAGAGACCCATCTGTATCAGTAGCTGGTCTCCAACAATAGGTAGTCACACAAAAATAGACAAGCAGGTGGTACTTTTATGCAAGAACACTCTTGAAGAACCTGTGCCAAAGACCTCATTCACAGCTAAAATACTCTCCTCAAGTTTGACGTGGTGTATTCATGTCAGAAAACCTCCTATGGTGCATTCCTTTCATGAATTGGTCAGATGTGCTTTTTGAATGAATTGTCCACAACATTTAATGAGCTCCATTGTTTAATTATATGTTAATAGTAACATCCTTCTGGTTATTTGAGCATGCATCTTCATAGAATCATAGAATAGTTAGGGTTGGAAAGGACATTAAGATCATCTAGTTCCAACGTATTTGATGCCCCAATGCTGATGTACCATGATAACCTGTCAGCAGTCACTCCTTGATCACTTTTTTCCCATACTACTTACTGCTTTGCAGAACTCGATGATAGTCTCTCTTCAGTGTTATGTTTTTCATGCCAAATAGGCTTTATCCACTCAGACACTTCTCATACAGAAATCAGTGGTCATCAGATGTCCCTCTCTGTACTTTTTCTAGTATGACTATATCTTTTTTGACCATGTATTCAATATATCCTATACCTTTTGAGTGTGTAATACAGCATAGCTTTTAGGTAGCTGCATGAGTGGTAATTATGTATCAGGAAGAAAATTTATTTTTGTGGTAACACCTTACAGATATAAAGCCTTTCTGCAGCCATTTTGAAGTAGACGGTCTATCAGAGACGATGATCAAGTAAGAAGAGATCATTGAATAGGAACATAAATAAAGGAATTTTTTTTGCAGGCTGGATAGACTTAGAAATGGATCTAGAATATGTACTTTGCAAATGGATTTAAGACAGAGATACTTTTAAAAATTCAAGAAACCTCTTTTGCATAATAAAGAAATAGATTAAATTTGGAAAGATTCAGCTGTCTAAACCCAAACTTCACTCTTCTCAGATCAATACAGCCTTTCAGTGATGCTTATTTGTCTTAAAGTCAATGAAGTCTGGACCAGATTCCTAACTCTTTTGGCATAGAATTTTAAAAATACAGGGTTTATCAGATCGAAACTCAGACAGTGGTTATTGTTCTCAGTATCTATTTTTAAGTCATATAAATTTAATATAGCAAATGTGTACCAAGTCCGTGATTTCTCTGCATTTAAGTCACGTCTAATTTATGCTTTTCTTGTGAGACCCCATCTGGAGTACAGCATCCAGCTTTGGGGCCTCTCAGCGCAGAAAACATGGACCTGTTAAAGCAGGTCCAGAGGAAGGCCATGAAAATGATCCGAAGGCCGGAGCACCTCTGCTGTGAAGACAGGCTGAGAGAGCAGAGGCTGGCTGTTCAGTCTGGAACAGAAATGGCTCCAAGGAGATCTTACATATAGCCTTTCAGTCTATGAAAAAGGCTTATAAGAATGATGAAGAAAGACTGTTTACTGGAGTCTGTAGTGACCGGACAAGGGGCAATGGTTTGAAACTGAAAGAAGGCAGGTTTAAATCAGGTACAAGGAAGAACTCTGTCTATGATGAGTGTGGTGAGACACCGGCACAGGTTTCCCAGGGAAGCTGTGGATGCCTCATCCCTGGCAGTGTTCAAGGCTAGTTTGGATGGGGCTTGGAGCAACCTGGTCTAGTGGAAGGTGTCCTGCCCGTGGCAGGGGGTTGGAGTTGAATGAGCTTTAAGGTCCTTTCCAAACCAAACAATTCTATGATTCTAAAAGCCTGTACTGCCTCCAGTGAAGAGGGAATGGTTCAGAGGAGTGCTAAATGAAGGCCTGTCTTGCACTTAATTCTTGTGGAGCTAAACAAAAATCACCGGAAGAGTCTAAATTATTTTTATGTTTTAAAGGGTTAGTTACTCCTCTATCTGACTTACCTATAAATACCTCCTGTTATGTTCTAAGCATCCAGATAATCTAGTCAAGCAAAAGACAGTTTTACATAAGGGTTTCAAAGGCAGAGGTTTAGCCTAAGCAAAGTGTTTAATTTAGGAATTCCACAGTAAAGCTAATTTGCTTTCTTTCTAGCACTGAATATGCAAAAGTATAAAGTCAGGGAATTTAGGCTAAAAATATAGACGTTTGTGAGAAATAACTAAACTCATTATAATCTATTGCACTCTATGAAAACTTCGTTTTCCTTCATACAATGCATTTTTGTAAAACACACTTTGTATACACAGCTTTTGTATGCATATGTCTATTAAACCTTCATGAAATAGGTTTGCTTATGGAATACTTTGAACCTATGTTTACCTGTAAAGCTTGTCATCCTCTGTTCTAGCACAGCCTTAGCCTCAGGAGTAATGGAATTAGCCCTGATTATGTCAAAACAAGTCCCTGTAAATCTTGTCAGGAACTAATTAACATCTTTGTTATGTAAAAAATGTCTCCTTCCATCAGATAAAGGGAGAATGCAGATAAAGCTGTTAAATGCAGAAGTCTTGCTGCAGCATGGAAGCTGCTGTGGGCGGACGGCGCCAGATGCTAAGCAGATAGCACCACTGGACAAACACTACCCATCTCTGCTGTAGCACTTCCAAAAGCAACATTTTCAGTCCAAGGACACAGAGTGTGCTAACCCATAAAGAGCTGGCTTACTTACCCTTACCAGCTAGCCTGAACTGCCTTTTATGCTCATCTTCTTCGGCCTACAACCCCTTTTGCAGCATAGACCAAGTAGATGGTGTATCAGAGACTATGATCAATTAAGCAGAGATCATGCAATAGGAACATAAAGTAGCATTTTCGCAGGCTGGTTAGACTTAGAAATGGGTCTAGAATATCCACTTTGCAAATGGATTTAAGACAGAACTACACACTGCAGAGATGTTCCTTCTTTAGCCCAGGACCCCTTCTGCAGCCTGCATCTAAATCACGTGCTTGAAGAAACGCTGAACATGCAGTTTCTTTTCCAAAGTTGACCCCAAATAATGCCAAAATCATTTTAGACATTTCTTGCTGAAGAAATGTCCTAAATGTCGTGGTTTAAGCCCAGCCGGTAGCTTAGAACCGCGCAGCAGTTCAGTGAAGATGATTACGATAGCCAGAAAGCCTTCATGAGGAGGATATGTGTCCAGAGCCTACTGCCTTTCCATATCACACATCTAAAAACAACGTAGTCTGCTGGGCAAAGGTAGCTGGATCTCTGAATGAAGGAAACAAATCCTAGTTAACTTTTTTTTCACTCAAAATGTTTTAAATCTATAAATAACGTTGTCTGGCAGTGCTATCAAAATAAACCATCAAAGCAGAATTTAGCATGTTTTCACTCCATCAGTGCTTTCATTCAATGCTCTTAAAATGCTCCAAGAGTTGCTATGTCCCAGTGTTGACAGACTTACATTTTTGGCTGCTAAGAAAAGTGTCAAAATAATAGGGCACAATACTAATTTCAGAATATATTCTTTTAAACTGTGTTGCCAACCTGCCAACAAGCTAGAATTGGAGGGTTTTTCATGCTTCCTTCTAACCTTAGTAGCCTTTCTCATTTGAAATGACAAGTTTCACGTTTATTACTGTTGTAAAATTAAACATAGGCCTCTATTCTAGCATAATCAGAAATGGGTTTTGTACTATGGAGTCAATACAGTTGCTTAAGTGTAGGAATTAGTGCTATCTGAGGCGTCCTAGTATACTCTACTGCATGTGCAAATGCAGTGACAACCTCAGCACATAGTTTCCCAAGAAGACATCTACATCTGGATATCTCCTTCCCAAACAGAGGTTTAGTCCATGGTTTGAATCTCATTCTGAGAAACAAAGTAATTAGTTTTGCCTAGCTTTTATGCAAAGCTTTCCAATTTGGAAGTATAGCTACCTGTACTTTAGATATTAATTATCCTAACTTATTAAGTATAGGACATTAAGTAAGGATACTGAGCAAGCATCCTAACAGTTTAGGCAGCAAGTAAGCATCCATAAGCAGTCACATCCCTTATTTGTCACAAAGGACGGACGCTGAATCCTTTGCTACAGAAGGAGATTTTCATTGTACTGACAGAACCAGGTGAAGTTCTTAGTACTTAAGCCTACATGATGGATTAGTAATCAAACTGGCTAGAATGCCAATCTAGAACATTTTGTAACCATCCTCATGGCAAACTGGCATCTTTCCAAGTTTCACAATGATGCATTTTGCTATCAGAAACACTACTCTTTTCAAAGTATCCTGAGCAACAGGTTAATAAACAGATTGGAAAACGTGTCAAGAAAAAATTGTCCTATTAACAAATACATATTAAATATTTCCAGGGAATGCCAATGCTGCTGTTTACATATGGCAGCATATATACAGATTTGTCACAGGTATCCTGTGAGACATACTTCGCTGAGGAAGAGCAGAGCGTTGGGATCACATAATTCTCAGGATCCTTCTTCCTATCTGTAGCCCTCTGCATTGACAGTCACAAGTGGAACAATCCCAGCAGGGTTGAAAATGGCAGGGGAGATGTTTGCTATGAGTGAATACTCCTCAGCATCACTAAGTGATTACTTCTTGTCAGACTGGATAATCTGGAAATGATTCTGAGCCTATGTTCATAGAAATCAGTGATATGCCTACCAGGCTGACCCAGCTGTCATGGGCCTTTGTGAGTGGAATACCTAGCCTGTATCCCTGACAACATCCAGCTGCCACTGCCAAAACATCCACCTGCCTCTTCTCTGCTACATACTTCAAAATAATTTCATGTGGTTTTTTAAACCTTTCCTGTCACCTCCTTCCCAAAGCACAGAATTCCAGCTCCTTAGGCCATTGTGCTGCAGTTTCAGAGTGATGATGCTGGAGAAGGAACATGCTTTTTCTGAGAAGTAAATGTGCTCATAGAGTAAAGAAATATGGAAGAGGAGGTCACAAGCAATGCCAAAAGATCTCAAACAGCTTGAACAAACAATATCTCTGTGAGGTTGCTGACATAAAGCTGTGAGGTTGACAATGTTTTTTGTGAGTTACTTTTGAAGCTAGTTTTTGTCTTTTAGGTTTTTTATCACATCTGCACATCATACAGTTTAGCTGTGCTACTCTTGGACACAGCATGCTGGAAATGACTATTTGTTCTTTCCTGTGTTGTGAAAAACATTAAGTGCCAAAAAAATTACCCAGTGTTGGGTCCCAACTGTCAGGGAAGCATCTGCTCATACAGTTCAGAGTTAAATTGTGGTATATACTGTAGCAAGCTGTCATGGATATCAAAAGCCTAAAGAAATTAAAATAACAATTAGCTGAATGGGGAAAAAAGCCATAAATATCACCCTTTTATCAGCAAGTCCCTATGTTGCACAAAATGCTGTAGAAGGACTTGTAGTGGCGCACAATACTCATGATGTAGTTAGAGCACTTCTCTGATTTATTCTGCCTTTAATCTATACAGGCTGAGAAATAAGAAAAAATATTTTAGTGATAGAATGGTTGATATGAGGACGTAGGTTTGTAAATAGGATCTGAGTGTTCACTTGGAATTTTTCTATATCAATACAAATGACTAATATAAAACAAATTCAAATTCAATTTCTCAAGGCTCTTCTTCCAACAGAAGCTCCAATACAAACCAGACTTTACTGAAATATTTAGCATCTATCCTGTTCTAGTTAAAAAATCTGAGCTGTTCAGTCCCAAAGGAATGTTTTTTGTGATGATGAAATTTTTCCCATATGCCTACAAAGAAATACGGTAACTCACATTTCATTTCATGGTTCCCAAAAGTGACAATGCAACTAACAGCTGTGTTAATACCATTATAAATTAAAATGATGTTAAGCAGTCCAAGACACATTTGCTAAGAATGATTAAAGCAAGTAACTATGTAAAAACCCAGTGGCAGCTTTAGTGCTCAAAGACTGCAGTCCTCATCAAACTTAATAGTTCACTGTTTGACAGTTTTCTTACCAACCTCAAACACTGGAGAATGAGATGCATTCCTTTTTTAAACATATTCATTAATTTTATGGAAAGCACAGAACTATACATTGTCACTCATTATGCATATTGGAGATTCCTCTTTTCTGTTAGATATGTAAATCCAAAAGATGTTTGAGTTACAATAAAAAGTATATGTTTTATTAAGCTATAATGTTAATACTGAAATTTTGCATTTGCCAGCTCTTTTTTGACAGCTTCATAGAAAACAATAGCTACATTACCATAAAGGCTTTCATCACCTTTGATTGTTTTAACCTTTTCCCACTATTTCTAGTAATGGCTTGGTATATAAAGAAGTAGCAAATAAGTGCTGGGAAGTGTTAAATAAATCAAAAATTTTAAATCTGTTGGGTTTTTTGGGGGAGGGGGAGGTTCCCCACTGCTTGAATTGAGAAAAAGTAAGAAGAAACAATTCTGTAATGGTGGGCTATATAAAATATTTGAACATACAAGATGTTATTGCAGGAATGTCAGTTAAAAGTATCAAAGATGGATGCAGGAATCTGGAAGTTCACATAAGATTCCAAGCTGGCTCATTCAGAAATTTGAGTCCAATGACTAGGGGCTATAATGCACTTTTAAGCATTTTTCACTATTCAGAGGACTGGTTTTCCACAAGCCTTTTTGCTCCCATATAATAATGAAGTCAGCAGAACCACTCACATGTGTAACTGTTCAGTGAAAATGTTTAAAAAATAGCATATTGTGAAAGGGAAAAAAGAAAAAAAAAAAGCCCTCCCCATTTTATAGTCAGATGTGAAAAAACTCAGAGATCATCAAGTGTATGGGTAAGGGAGGAAGGAGATGCTCAAACAGGGAAACTTCTATGGTTGAAAGACTTCATTTAAAAGAGAACTTCTGCATGGTATTTACTCTTAGAAGAAGTGGAGGCCACCTAAAAGAAATTGCAGTTGCAAGGAAAGCTAAATTGTATAAGCAGAATGGGGAGAACAAGAAATGTGAGGAATAAACTGTCAGCTCTCGTAAATGTTTTGTTCCACTCAGCTAAACTGAACCATGCTGTCTTATGCCAGCCAGGGAAATTACTCTGTGGTTACAAAAAGATTTAGTGAAGAGATAATGAAAGCCAGTTTATTTTGGTGACTCAGTCTCTTCAGTACTCTTCAAAAATCCATCTACTGCATTTATATGACATCATAGTACAGTAACTGCTATATATTCTACATAGCTAATTTATTAGCTATAATCTAACATGAATTGCTCTAAAATAGATTCATCTAATTTTTTTTCACTGCAGCATTGATTTTTGTTAAATTATTAATTCTTCTCATTGCCCCCTATAATTTTAAATGTAACTCTATATTCTACCCAGATGACCTCATAGCTGGCATCAAACAGATGTTGCTAGAGCAGGGAAGATGATGATGTTCCCGAATCCTTCCTGGTATTCAATATAATATAAGGGGCTTTTATAACAAATCTTATTCCTGAACAGTAATGTTTACAATCAGAAATGAAGGGATTAATCTCACCTAGGTCTGTGTTCCAAATGAGAGGAGTTAAAATGGCCAAGACTTTGCTGTACCTCCTGATTTGCCAGTACAAGAATGCACTCTGCTCTTTACAGCAGATCAAGAGATGACTTATCAACAACATGAAAACAAACTGAATACATCAAAGTTACTATTGTGATAGAAAGTGCCTGCCTGGCCTGCCACAAAGACATGATGGGATAGCTTTTATGACTGGAGCATTGGAATGAATGGATAAAGACTTTAGGAAAGACAGGCAAGGGATATGAGGAGCTAGAGGGCATGGAGCTCAGCCTGGGAATGGATAAGGAGCTGACTGACAGTTTATGGGTCAGAATTAAGAGAGGGCGTGGACAGGCAACATAATAGTGGGGGTCTACTACAGGCCATCCAACAAGGAAGACCCAGCAGATGAGGGCCTTTATTATAGACAGATGGGAGCAGCATCATGTTCACAAGTCCTGGTCCTCATAGAGGACTTCAAACACCCCAGTATCTGTTAAGAGAGACAATACAGTAGGGCACAACCAATCCAGGAGGCTCCTGGAATGCACTGATGATAACTTCCTTCTCCAAGTACTACAGAAGCCAATGAGGAGAGGTGTTATCCTGGACCTTGTTCTAAACAACAAGGGCATGTAGAAATAAGACAAGGGGGAATGACATTAAACTGAAAGAGGGGAGATTCAGATCAGATATTAAGAAGAAATTATTCACCATGAGGGTGGTGGGGGCCTGGCACAGGTTGCCCAGAGAAGCTGTGTGTGCCTCATCTCTGACAGTGTTCAAGGCCAGGTTGGATGAGGCTTGGAGCAACCTGGTCTAGTGGAAGGTGTCCTTGCCCATGGCAGGGTTGGTGGAACTATATGATCTTTAAGGTCCCTTCCAACCTAAACAATTCTATGATTTATATCTGGCCTCAAGGTTCTCAATGGGTCAGAAGAACTGAATCAAAAATTTTCTAAGAAGCTAGGTTAGTATACTTTAATTAAAGAATGCCTGTTCACTAGTACTGAATCTTTGTAAACCTGTACCTTTTTCAATAATGTATTTATAAGGAAGGTGAAGTATCTGATCAGAATTATGCAGCCTATCATGGTTGAGGCATTTATGAGTGTTGATATTCAAAAGTAATGCTGTTGTTAAATCAGCAGAGCTCTATCTGTGTAAAGTAAAGTAAAAAGATCACAAGTGGGATTTATACTGTGCATTGTAAAAAGAAGAATATCTACTATGTTCTTCTAAATGTGACATTTTGCTTACTTTGGATAATCACCAAAGCCCAGACCTAACTTACGCCATCTTTTTGCATCTCTGCTGAGAGTGACCTAATGACCTTTTTTGTGTTATAGCTGAGTACTGTTTCCAGTTTCCCATGACTGGAAATCCTTCATCTTCAAACTCACTAACTATAGTGTTTTCTTTTTGCCAAGTTATAGTATCATTTTAGTCTTACTGATGCCAGATGAAGATGGGAAATTCAGGGATACCCTATGACAACAGTTAATTTTACACGAGGCTTAAGGAGGAGGGTAGGATTCAAGCCACAAAAAGAGTTTGTTTGGCATCAAGTTTTAGCATTAAAATTTGTTGTATTGATTCCTTCTTAAAACAAATTAGTTAGCTAGGACTCCTGTCATTCTCTCCTGTCAACCAGAAGCAGAACTTAAAGCTTCCAGTTGAATGTACTTCCTCAAAGAACGAGCAACACAAGTCTGGTTGCATTCATTCTTTGTTGTTTACCCTGAAACAGCAGTCCAGAACAGAAGTCATATGAAATATATGACATATGAATATATGCTCTGAAGTGGTCAGGCAGTTGGACTGGATTATTATTGTAGGTCTCCTCCAACTGAAAACATACTCTTCTCTTCTCTTCTCTTCTCTTCTCTTCTCTTCTCTTCTCTTCTCTTCTCTTCTCTTCTCTTCTCTTCTCTTCT
>WYDI02039795.1:0-10000 GCA_009867235.2 Psittacus erithacus
CAGCTCAGCCCCTGCTGCAGGAGGACCCCCACCAGGGAGCACCGAGTGCAGCCCTGCCCATTGCGCACCCTCCCCTCCGGAGCCCAGGGCAGGCACTCTCTGCACTCCGAGCTCCGCGCTGCAGCCTCCCCTCTCATCGGCTCTGTTTGGGTGCCTACGCTGCCACCACCGGGGCAGCCAGAGCAGAGGCCCCAGACCGGGCCTTGCTCATACGGCGAGCGCTCACCACCCCGCGCAAACCGCCTCAAACCCACCCTGATCCTTCGCGTTCTCTGGGGCAGGTTTTCACCCGGTCAGGGCTGGTGCCGCTCCTCCTGGCTCCGCCCCCTGTGAGTCAGCTGATCGCGTCAGCTGAGCTGCCGGCTCCTGGGCGAGTACTGCCGAGGACTCGAGGCTCCCTCGGTGGTTCTCGCCGCTCTGAGCTGAGGCTCCTGGAAGCTGAGCTTCCCCCTGCTCAGGTGTTGAAGGCGTCCTCTCTCGAGCTACTCACCTCAGCAACTGACTAGTACAAATATCTTTGTACTAGTAATAAATTAATAGGAACAAAAATGAGAGAGTTCTGGTTTTCAAATATGACAGGGCACACAGCTATTGCTAATAAATTCAAATTGCCATTTTTTATGAAGGCCAGACTCCTTTTTGCTGAAGAGGCCTTCAAATAGCTGTTCCCATACCAGAAAGTATTACATTCTGTCCTTAAAGATGGGCATCTACCTTCTCAGTGGATTTCCATGCCAAAATTTATGCTAGGAATTTGATTTAGAATGCAATAATAAAACCCCCAAAGCATGCCTTCTTCCTGTCTCAAAAGAAAGTGTATTTTGCGCTGACGGTGCAGAGTTAAAAAAAAACACCCAACACTTTTCTGAAATCCCTGTTCATTTGGATAGCCCAGAATATTTGATGCCATCACTGAGGCTTCTCCCAATACCTGCGCATTACTAGTTGCTTTCTATGATACATGTACAAACCACAAAAAACAAACCTGCCTTGTTTATGCGTCCTTCTTCACTTCACATGTCACCCTCCCTAAAAAATTGAACACTAAGGTTTAAAACAAGTTTTTGCAATGCCAGATCTGAGGTGATTATTCGTTTTGTATGGAACATTAATTATTTTTAATGATATAAACTTATTAACCAGGGGGGTTAATAAAATCTGTAAGTTTAGCGAACTTAAATTCCTTTGGCAAAATGCTCATATTCATAAACTAGATGCACAACTTTGGAAGCAAGGCAGATGCAGTAGGCATGAATACTATCTTATTTAAATGTCTGTATTAAGCACAACCACTCTCTGCTAAAAATGGGGAAAAAACAAACAAGTCATATTCATCAAAGTAATTGTGTAGGTACTTTCAGTACCAAAATGCCTAGAATGAAAGATTGAACTGCTAAAGGCAGCAGTGACAGCCATGAATCATGGTAGGCTACTTCGGGGCCTTTACCACCATAAAACAAAAGATGTAGATGAAAAATGCTGCAATTAAGTGATTTGATTTCTGCCCCCTTTTTCCTACTGCATTCGTGCATGGCTGCACAGCAAAGATTGATGGGAAAAATTACTCTACGTGATCTCTGACAGAGCCTTGGAACAATTCTATAAGGGGGAAACATACAAATCAAACCAGCTTTCTTGTATTCAAACAAAATAATACATATAAAGCAAATACTTTGTCCTATATCTAAAGCACCAACATTTGCATGCACACATAAATTTTTGAGAAATGCTCTGCTATCAAAACAAAACTCATGGATTTTCCAGCTAGTTGGGTAATACTGATATTTGTTTAAATAAATATTCAATCAGTACTACTGAGTGGCATCCTAAATATGTTTGTGCAGTGAGAAGAACAAATTGCATATACAAATTTATGGAGGTAAAATGTTCTTATCTTTTATATCAATATGTTATTAATAAAATACTCTCAAAATAAGATAATAAGAAAATCTTCCTGCATATTAGACTTCACTATCATTACCATCATTTAAATGGACATTTTCAGTGGGCATTTATAAGTGAGTTTAAAGCAAGCATATAAAGGATTTATATCTGTGGTACTTGTGTAGAGGAAAAATACTATAATACGGCTGACATATACTTTAAAATATGCTAAATGTAGAAAAGGCGTTGGATAAAATAAACAAGCAATGTTAATGCAAATGGAAGGTGACTAGCTCTACCGTAGCCTGTTCTACTGATATTATGTGAGATTTATTTCCTGATGAAAATAAAGACCACACAGATCCAGCCCACTGTAAAAAATGTGCAGTTGATTTTGCTCAAATATACACAATGGAATCAACTCACCGAAAAAAGATGTTTAGAGATTTGACTCCATTATGCATAGTAAAGCAGAGACTGAACAGACTGACTAGGGCACTGGTAATTAAAGGCAGGTCTTTTTTGCCAAAGACCTAATGTTGCATTATGCTTAAAAGAAATCTCACTGCAGTACCCTTTTCAATGTCAGATAATATTTTTCATTCTGATATATATTTTCTCCATATATTGAACACTTCTTTCCTAGAGATTCTGTTTATCTGCAATGCATAGGATCATATATTTTGTTTCTGCATTTAGCTGACTTTTCAACTTCAGATTTTTTTTCTTTTTCTGATAAGCAGGTACCAGCCTCATGAGGTTGAGACTTCATATACATAAGCCTCTCCACCCTCAGCAGCTTTCTGCCTGATTTATGGAGGCCTACAAACCATTCTCCATGACTAGAGAAGCAACTTTTTCATTTTCAAACTTAATCCAGTTCTAGGACTAATTAACTGCTGCATAACACCCGGACAGCTAGATTGTGCTTTTATCCAGCTAGCTAGCATTCCCTGTAACTTCTTGCCCTGTAAAATAAGCATTAAGAGCTTTGGCCTCCTGATTGCTTACTATTGATCACTTTTATAACCCAGGACACCTTATCTTCTTTCAGCATTTTACAGTATCATTAACTGCAAAAGGAAGATGAGTTTCTGCTACCAGCCTATTTTTGTATAGAGAGTTAGCACATCCAGAAAAGCTGATAGAGTTTTGTGGTGGCTTACATAGCTGGTATGGCTCATTAGGTCCTCCCTGGCAATAATGGAAGTGGAAGTAGACTTTTGGGTTAGCAGGCAGAACTGGGGTCTAGAAAGACCTTTGAGAAAAGGCTGGGTGCATTTGGACAAGAGGGTTTTATTCAATGAGGTACCTGTTTGCTTCAAACAAAACCTTAGGAATCTCTTAGTCTGCAAACTCTTGGAGGTAGGAGCCAGAGTTTATTATAAAGATGCTAAAGGTCAGTGCTGTTTTTCAGACTTTACTGATTTATGAATTTTAAATAGCTTATACTTAATGCAGTATTTGTGATTAAGCATAGGATGTTTTGCATCAAGTTATTTTAATTTAGCAATATGAAAAAGCAGAAGAGTGGCTGGCTTAAGTCCATGATCCTGCAGTTTTCTCTGCTCATGGATCAGTAAGCAGCAGGTAGCAACCAATGCTCATTGCCCAGTTGTCCCATCCAGAAGGGTAAAGGGAGAAGGGATAAGAAAGGGAAAGAGAAAAAGTAAAATGTGTTTTCCTCTCAATATTTCAGAAAACAGAGACATTGTGCTTTATGCAGTAATCCAAGAAAATCTTCAAGAATCAACCCAGCATCATCCACCTCCATGTATTCCTCTGGGAAAGGACATGGGAGCCTGCCTGATGGGGCTGGGTGACATTCCTCAGGAGTCAGGCATTTTTTAATTGAGTGGCTGTTACCTTAAGACAACCATCATTTTAAAGAGTGACGGCCTTGTTTTAACAGGAAAAAGGTTCATCAACTGCATTTGCATTTGTTGCTGTCAAAAGGCAGAGGAGTTGAGAGAAATCCACACTGTTGGAAAGTGTGAAAAAATAGATGTGACATGCCAGCAGCACGGGTCAGCAAAGCTACTTTGCTACTGGATAAAGAACAGGAAGAGGCTCTGAAATGAAAGGAAGAATGAGAGGGTGAAAGGAAGAGGAGGTAAATGTCTCTGAAGCCTGTGCAGGGCAGGAGAGCTGCTGTTGGGAGAGGGGCTGCAATCTTGCAGGGAGGCTTGCTCCTGGGCCTGGGGCCTCCACCCAGCTCAAACTGGCATCAAAGGACCCATACTGTTGCTCTAAAATGATATTTAACTTTTTATTTACTGCTTGTGACTTTGCTTTTGATCTCATGGCATGAAGTCCATATGTTTTCATGTGTCCATGTTTGAATTTAGTAAGAAATGATGAATTAATGAAGAAACAGGAACTTAAGCGTGAAGATGGCCTATCTGGAGTATTCAGTCTCTTCAGAGGGAATCAAACAGACCAGTGTGATAAGGACTCACCTCACCAAATAGTTAGGATTGAAAAGCATCTCCTCCTTGCAAACCACAGGGACAAGTGTGACAACTGTTGTGGCCACAAACTGGGTTGGGGGAATGTATTTCCTCCTGCACAAACAGGTTAGAGACCCTCTTGTAAAGAGCAGTAGGATGTGAGAGGACACTTCACACCCACCAGCAAACCACACAGAGCTACAATATGTCATTTACTCAGTAGGTTTTCCAAGAAGAGTATTTGTCCAATGCCTTAAAGTGCAAAACAATGTAATGTAACAGTAAAATACAGAATTTTTAAACAGAGTAGGTTATTTAGCTTCACGTGATCTTGAAGTACTATGGTATTTCACTGCCTTGTCATCGTCCTCTTACGCATCTCATATTCCCCACCTCACCTTATATTGTATGCTATTTCTTATTTGAACCTTGTACAGCACAATTATGAGGGCTTGCACTTGTGATTATACAAATAATAAGTAATAGTAGTAAGCATTCAGATATTGCTTTCAATCTACCTGTCAGTCAAGAGACTGGTAGTTTTGCAAGACAGGTGCAGGTAAATTTTACTTAGAATGAGTTCAGTTAAGAAACTTAAATTTAGGTGTTTACTTGTAGGTTTTTGCAAGTATAGGTGGTGAGTTCCCATTATATATTCAATAATCTAGTAAATTATTTGCAGAACTACAAGTTCTTCCAGACACTGTCTGTCATCTGGAATATGTTGTCCTCTGGTTTTGCTACAATCTGTATCTTTGCTCTGACATACACTGCTTCAAAAAAAAAAAAAAAAAAAGAAAGAAAAAGAAATGTAGAAAAAACCACACAAAACCTGATTCTCCAACTCTGACCTGTTTATCATAAAGGAATTCACATGTGCACCATAGATCGATCTCACATCTCCATTATCAAAAGAGTAAGATTTTAAAAGGTCTCATCATAGCTAACAGGATAAATATATGGAAGTCTCACTTTCACACACAGACTTTTACCTTACGCATTTTAGTGCTTTGAGAACAATATATAGTGATAGGGATCCACACAAATGAAACACATATCTATCTCTACTGATATATTGTGGATTTAATGGAAAACTACTGAGATCAGAAGTGAGTTACATTCACCAAAGATGATACAGAAAAGGGATGCCTGGATCAGGAGTTAATCCTAATTTAACGTATCACATAAGAAATAGCAATTCTAGTTACATTATCTCTTTTATAGCAGTGAGCAGGCTGGAGAAAAATGTTAAACAGCACGGCAGGAAGGAAGAAAGATTATTAAATAAATATCCTGTAACTATTTAATTAAACATTTAATTAAGCCTTTCTGTTTTACCTTTTGATTTATCCATAGTTCCATGAGAATGAAACAGTAGTGATGTTGCTTTTATAAGAACCACCAGATGCCACAGCAACAGCAATATAGAAATTCCAATTTTGCTTTCTTTTTTAATGTAACATGCTTTTAAAATGGCTTTTACGTTTTTTTTCTTTCTCATATAATTTCCTCAGAGATCAAAATTATTTTTACTTATTTTTAGATTTTTTTTTTACTCTTACATAGGCAGGTGTGTCTTTCATGTTGGGGGTCTTGTTTGTGAAAGATATTGAAATAGTGCACCAAGAAAAGTGTTTGCCACTAGAGCATGCAGAGAAATCCAGCCTATCGCATGGTACATGGCTAAAGGCACTGACTCAGCACTAATCAAAGTGCTTTCATGTGTGGGCATTCTGGGAAACCGAGGAGAAATTGCACCCTCTCTCATTAAATAAATGAAGACCTAAAGACACTCACTGTGGCTACTACATTTGGAATAATAAAATCTATTATGCAAGCAGTTCAGCGTACAACATGCTATTTTGAGCAGTCTCTCTGGTAAAAAATACCCCCTGCATTTTATAATTGAAAAGCTATTTAACAATGTAAAAATATAAATATTCCCAAATCAAGTTTCAGCCAGATATCCTGTACATTTCCTCTCCCATCAGCTTAATTCAAAACACGGATATCAGAGACAGCAATGGTCCCGTGTTTACACCACACAGTACTACAGAGAGATGATCACTTAGCTTTTGTTTTGGTTCCAATTCATTTTTTCAAGAAGCATAATTAAAAACTGCATTAATGCCACCAATTATGGCCTCCAAGGGACCAGAAACCCCATGTTACTATGTGATGGAACACAACTGAGCTGCAAGCATCCATTTGCCATTATAATACTCATTAATCCTGCCAAATACAACTCATTATGAGACTTCAAGAAAATCATCTTATAGGCAAACACAGCACAGAATCTATCTGTCACTGCATTCCTCACAGCACAAGTTGCAGGGGTGGAAATTGCTCAATGTAACTAATTTACAAAGCTGCAAAATAGCCATTCATTTCTGACATAAACCAGGAGGTTTCTGAAAATGTACAAGGACTATTTTACTGCTAGAACATCCCTTTAATTGTGACTTCTTCAAAAATGAATATGCTCGATAGAAGGTGAAGAAAGTGCTGTGAATAAAAGGAAGAACTGACTTGAATGTTTGCTCAAATCCTTGTTTTGTCTAAGGTAAAAATTAATTAGATTTTTCTTCCTTATATACAGATTTTTCTTCTGATTTTGAGCAAGTCTTGGGAAATAACCAATGCAGGAAGATGCAAATATAACATCTCAGTGTATTGCTGAGAAATCCGACAAAATAAACCATCTTTCTGTATTTTTAGTTACCATTGTTTAGTATTATTATTTAGCGGTATTATTATTTACCTAGGATTGTATTTTGTATTACCTATTTTGTAGCATCATTTTATAAATTTAAGATAGGTAAAAAATTCCAATTAAAATAAAAAAACAGCTTAAAAAAACATATAAGAATGTATCTGAAGTATAATCCAAAATCTCTTGTTCTGAAGACTGACTGGATAATCATCAAAATTAATTCTGCAGACTTTCTGAGCTTCAAACATAGCTACTCTAACAGGAGTCATTATAACATGAATACTCTAGTTTCACTAGCAGGACTCTCATGACCATGTCTTTAAAAAGTCTCTGAAACCCTTGTGTTTTTCTACAGGTGTCTGTACCTGAAGTAGTATTTGGTAACGTCAAGAAGTTGGCAAAGAACTGCCAGGAATTCAGCAATATATTTCCTGATGTAAATTATAAAATAGTCTGAAAATTTCAAGATACTTCACTCATTAAACAAAACAATTCCCATTCAGCAATGGTTCATATACTTATTTTTCTCTTATGAGTCATCTATTCTGCAAAACTTTCATAACTAAAATGAATCATAACACCTCGAGAATATGTACTGTCTGCTTTTTGTTTTAGTTCCAATTCATTTTTTCAAGAAGCATAATTAAAAACTACATAAATGCCACCAGTTATGGCCTCCAGGAGACCAGAAACCCCATGTTACTATGTGATGGACCACGACTGAGTTGCAAACATCCACTTGCCATTATAGTACTCATTATAATGAGTACTATAACAATATTATAAGAACAGTACTGTCTACTGTTACTTAGGTGACACCAGATAGCTAGAGCTGAATTCTTTAATTTTCTAGAAGGGAAAGTAACAGAGAGCTGTCCCAAAAGCAAATCATTCTCAAATGGATCCATCTCTTTGGCCCATTGACAGAAATATGATAGGACAGGAAGCCTTTTACAGAAATGAGCAATTCCTTCTTTTAAAGACGTACTATAATTTCTCTCTGAACTCCTAGACTCAGTACCAGAATAATTCGGTATTTCCATTTTTCTGTGTGCAATGATACTGTCTAGATTGCAAGCATGTGTTCAGTTTTCAAGCAGTCCACCTAAAAAGATTTGAGAAAAAGTTAAGATTCAAAAGAAGAGGTTGCTTGAGGAAAAGGGATGCTTACTGAAAGAACTGTGGATGGGTGGAGAGTTCCTTGTAGCATCTCGTAGCACACGAGCTGTCTTCAGCTGTGTTGTAGGAAACTTGATTCAGTTCAGAAAACATTTTTTTTTCTATGTAAACTGAAGGAATTTTTTAATTCCTAATACTGTAATTTTTAAGTGAGTAGAGTGTTATATTTTTATATTTTTATAAATTTCAGAACAGAAAAGTTCTGAACTGAGAAGAAAAAAAAACAAAACAATAACAATAAGGAAAGCTGTACCTTATAGATACTTACACAATTACTTGAGTTCCTTGGGGAATCTAAAATATCCTTGCTCTTTGATGTCTGAAGTCAGGCTTAGTGAAATCCAAAGATAATGCAGTTCTCTTTTTAAAATAGTTCTTTGAGGTCAGGTCTAAAACTCATGCAGAGACAAGAGAGTCTTAAAGGAAGTCTCTTGAAATTCAACATGCTTGGCATCTCCGAGGTTAACATTAATTTCAAACAGTACCTTGTTCCATTCAAAAGTGAGAGATTGTTACCACAATGTGTTTTCAATTCTGAGCAAAGTTATGATAGTAAGAAAAGTAATTCTGCAGAGTACATCTGGCGATGCAGCCACCTGTGTTATAATAAAAAGCTATAAACCTCTCTAGGTGCTTGTCCTGCATCAGACTTTTTGGCTGTTACAAATGTAATCTCTCTGGGGCAGAGATTCCATCTTGTTCAACAAATTCACCCATTGTTCAATATTGCATAGGTATATGGTGCTATACAGTAAGTCAAGGCAACTGATGGGGGCATGGTTCTCAATATTTTGTATTTATTTTCTTATCCAGATTATTCTTCCTATTGTTTATTCCCTTTGAGTATCCAGAGCCTTCCAGACTAGCATAGACAGGCTGGATCTGAGAAAAATCTTTCTTTTTTATAAATATGTAGATACAGATATAGATATATGCTTACACATGTATATTAGTTATGCAAAGTCTTGTTTAATTATATAAAAAATGAGCTTACAGTCTCATGGCATGAGACTGTAAACTCACAAGCATTTTTTCAGTAGGTAAGGCCAGCCATGTATTTATCAGCCATCCATGTATTTATCAGCCATCCACGTATTTATGGATTGTCTCTCTCTCAGGTCCCTACCTCATTTCCTAGCTCTATCTTAGCATCAGGACTTGGCTCAGTAGCCCAGGCAGCTAATGATTTCCTCTGTGTGCCCTGTTGGTGCTCCATCTACATTAAAGAAAGTCTTTGACACAGCAAGATCCTCACTTTCAACTTGTTTCAACCCTTGCTGCTCAATCTGTTAGCTGAAAATAAACATCTGCACAGTAATCCCTTCATATATATTTGAAGAAGAGTTTAGTAGCAACAGTCAACAGGAGTTTGAAAACCTTTTAGCAAGTAATGACTTCTTCTGAGCCTTGGAATATAGACTTTATAACTAAAGCTTTTAAATGCCTGATTTCGGAAACACAAATCCTCTTACATCAGTGAAATAAAGGGAGCTGTAGTTTAGAGACCCTACAAAGACTTTTGCTCATGATATATGTTGAAAAGCAAAGTAACAAAAATATAGATCTGCCCATCTGAATGAACGAAACATATATACTGGCGTTGTAGTAATGGGTGCCAGTTATTGATCAGTGTGAATATAATTAATTGTATGATCTATAAGACCATAATTCAGCTATTAATCTGCCTTTCAGGGCATAATCACACACACTTCTAGAAGCTAAACTAATCAAACAGTAAGAGTCATCCAATTCAAGTTAAATTATTGAAATTATA
>WYDI02039795.1:15000-16166 GCA_009867235.2 Psittacus erithacus
TCTCAATGACCTCTACAAATTTATTCTGTGTTACTCACATAATTAAAATACCTTTTCTTCCAGGTTTTCATCAGACTGCCGGATCTCAATCCATAATTGTACTCTTGCTCTTTAACCCTACTACATGGCTCTTCTATCAACAGCTTTGTCTTTAGCAAGTCTGTATGCTGTAATTATAGATGAAGTAAAACTAAATGCTCCAAAAACCTGAAAAAATTCTAGATCAAGATTTTGAGATGCACATAGCTTTTGTGCTAAGCTTTAATCTGAGTCAGTCTGATTGTGTGTAGATTTTGATGCTCCTTCACTTCTTGCTGACATAGTTTAACTATTTGTAATTAGCTAATTCTAATGCTAAATAATTACAAACTTTTCCAAGCAGCAAAATTCTGCTGGATTTAATGCCTCTCATGTTCTCAAGGTTTTCTTCTCCATGATATAAAGGCAATATTCTTGTGTGAGATTTGGTTTCAGAATATAGAAGAGTCTAATACTTTATTACGCTACAGTTCTGTGATACTTTCACTGTAGTTCTATTGAAGCGATCATATTCACCACCAGTATTCATTTTATGTGAAAAACTGAAATGTCCCATGAGTAAGTTCTGAGACCTTTTATGTGGTTACTGTTGCTAGGGAAACCACATCCTTGATATCCATGTGTCCAACATGTCAGTCTCATTTTGCATCTAGCTATCCATGAGCTAACACTGCAGCACAGAGTAAAGAAAAAGAGAAGACAAAAATAAGACAAAAGAAACTGAAAACTTTCCTATCTGAAAACTGCTTCCTATCAAATTATATTTGCGTATCTCCTGGAGTTAATTCTGTGTCCTTCTATGTTGCATCTGTTTTGGTTTCTGACAGACAATAGCTTCTTGCAGTAGACTGAAAAAACAGTCTGTAAAGCTGTAACAATGGTCCCTCATCAAACCACAAACTATATTCTGTGCTAATTATCATCAGGCAGAAAACTGGTCCTTTCTGAAGTTCTGGTGAAAAAGATCAAGTCCAAATAACTATTCTTGAAAACATATTTTATGCAATATTCCACAGTCCCCAAAATAAATTATTGGCACTAAAAAGGGAATGTGTCATGGGTTCAGCAGTAGCAGTCATTTTTAATCCTTCTTAGTGGCTGGTGCAGCACTGTGTTTCTAACTTTCA
>WYDI02039796.1:4710-51331 GCA_009867235.2 Psittacus erithacus
TCTGGATTGTATGACACAACATGGGATTAGGCTTGTGTGACCAAGACAGAATCTTTCAGAAAATAGGAAGACTGTATAGACCGTATCGGGGTTTGTTTCTGAATACAAACTGTATGTTAGGCATACACACAGGTATTTCCTCTTTTGCATGAAATTCCAGTGGAGCTGTTAGGCAGAAGTTTGATTTATTTTACTCAGCAATACTTTGTTTGCTTGTAGGAGCACCACAATGAACTTGCAAATATTTCAGTCTACAGTTTGACTTTTACAACAAAGATAAATGTATAGTTAAGAAAGCTGTCTCAGGCTTCTGTTGCCTTTCAGTGAAGTATAAGTAAAAAAGAAATGAATGTTCACAGTAAGCCTCACCATGGTGTAGGTCTTCCCAGTGCAGAGATTACTCGTGGAAAACTGTATAACAGCATTAAAATAGCCTTGTGTTCTCACAGCACTGCTGTTTGCTGTCAGCCTTGAAAGAATGTGTTTCAGACAGCGCTCTTGATATGAAGAAGAGATAACTTGCTCCTTCATTACTTGAATCTAATAAGCAATGTTTTTTTCTCCCAATATGTTTACTAAAAATCTGTTTTTTATTGTTGGAATTACCTCTAGCACAAATGTCCAGCTATGACTAAGTGATGAGGTGGGTTCAGAGTTTACAGCATATGATTTGCTGCAGCAGACTGTATCCGTGGGCTCCCTGATGAGAGTGGTGAGCAACACCCAGCGTCAATAGGCCTATATACATCTTCTGCAATACTGATTAAAAAAAAAAAAAAATTCTCTGAAAACATCTGGATTTGGCATCCAGGGAATGTTTTCCACTTTTTACTCATTTTCTGGCTACGGTTGTTTACCTCCCTGTGGAGTGGGAGGTGAGAAACTGCTCTCAATTGTGGTAAGGCGCTAGGACAAAAAACAGGACTCATTTGGGATCCCTGTCTTGCCCTGACTTTCAGGACCCTATTAATATAGCTTAACTGCTACTTGACCTGACTGCATTTAACTTCATGATGTCTCACAAGTGGTGGCTGTCTAAGGTTTCAGCGCTTGGGGAAGATAAGTCTCCCTAGACAGACTTGGGGAACATATTTTAGCCCCTCTAAATATATTTTTGGGGTAGAGCTGAATGTAGTCTCCGGGTATTGCAAACTGTGTAGTTATTCCTTATACTCAGGTAAAAGCCAAGAAGAAGAGGTTTTCCTTTAGGAAAGCAGTGCCTTTACTGAACCAGGGATCTGTAAGAAGCATGGTATCTCCCTTCCTTGGCAATTGCAGGTTTCATAGTGCAATCAGCTGCCATTCATAGAATCCTAGCATGGTTTGGTTTGAAAGGGACCCTAAAATTCATCCAGTTCCAACCCCCTGCCATGGATACAGATGCCTTTCACAAGACCAGGTTGCTCCAAGCCCTGTCCAACCTGGCCTTGAACACTGCCAGGGATGGGGCATCCACAGCTTCTCTGGGCATCCTGTGCCAGGGCCTTACCACCCTTCATGGTAAAGAACTTTCTAATATTTAACCTAAATCTCCCCTCTTTCAGTCTAAAGCCATTCTCCCTTGTCTGTCCCTACAGACCCTTGTAAAAAGTCCCTCTCCAGGTTTCTTGTGGCCCCTTCAGGCATTGGAAGCTGCTTTAAGGTCTCCCTGGAACCTTCTCTTCTCCAGGCTGAACAAACCAAACTCTCTCTGTGTGTCTCCATACTCAGAGGTGTTCCAGCCCTCACAGCATCTTCATGCTTCTTCTGGACTCACTCAGGCAGGTCTATATCTTTCTTGTGTTGTGTCCCCAGAACTGAGTGTAGTACTCCAGGTGAGATATCACGAGAGCGGAATGGAGTTGGTTTGAACTAACAAGAAGGATGATGCATTATGAAATAGTATGGTGTGACATGTCAGCCTGCAATTTTCGTATGATTTGGTGCTCTGTGCTGTTACAATTAATAATAATGGAGTGTTACTGTATTGCCTACCACTGTTAGACGGCCTGTAAATAAGAATGTATAAGATAAGTGCACAGCTGTGAAGCATATCTGAGAAAGAAGTTTCATAAAACCTGTGGCAAAGTTGAGGTCTTTCTTTCTGTAACGTCAAAGGCAATCCAAAATCCAAATTTTCCTCATTTGTGTGGTGTCATATTCATATCTGCTTTTAGCTGTTGGCTGGTAGTGGTGCTTCCTGTGTTCTATCTTCAGTAAGAAGTGCCAAGATGCTGCTTGAGGCATTCAGAACAGGGAAGCTGCAGATGAAGAATTATCTAGAGGTGTGTGTGGCTTTCAGTTAGTCATACATGGAAAGTGCTTGCATGCTTAACTTCAACAAATGGTCAGAGGGCTCGTTTCCTGAGGTCTGAGTAGATTTAATGGCTTGTGGAAAGGGACAGACTTGCTTCTGCTGCTTCCCTTTCTTTTGTTTCTGTGCTCATCTGACCTGTTGAAGAGCCAATTCTGCTAACAATAGGCAGTAACAACAAAACCAAATGTAGCACAAGGACAGATTTTTCCAGCTGATCTTACAAATGGAATTACCTCAGCATGTAGTCAAACCCAGGGATAAAAAGGGTAGGTGAATGAGTATGAACTGTGTGGCTGAATAAAGAAGTGTTGAGGAGGATGCATTCTAGTGTCTGCAGGCTCTTAAAGTAATCCTAGGATCTGTGTTGCCCCCAAACTGAAATCTATTAGAACAATAAGGTTGAAACGCAGTGTAAATGTTAGTTAAGTTTGCGAGTTTCCACACAACTTGTACTGAATCAGGGCGAGTTAACAACGTTTCTTCATGCAGATCTTTGCCTTCTTTTTTTAAAAGAGCAAATGCAAAATGTGACATTAGTGACATTAGTAGAATTTAATGTATTTTAGTGTCTTCCCTTGGAAAATGAGCAGCATGGATTCTTCAGCAATGTTCATGGCTCACATTCTAGTTATTCAAAGTGCATATTCATGAACCTTATTTAAAATATGGTTTCATTACAGGAACATAAATGCTGACTTTCAAACAGAAGTATTCTGGAGTCTTGGCTTTTGGAAGTTGTCGTATGTTATAGGAATTATGCATATAGTAAGCACTTCAAGGTCTGTGGGGTTTTGTTAACCCAGAGTGAAACCGGATATTACAAGCTGATCTCTATGTTTGACTGGGGTCTCTATGCTACTGCTGTGAGATTTAATTAAAATTCTAATTCCTTTCAGAAGACAACCAATTTAGCTTGTAACCAAAATCCAAACCACTTGTTTAAAATTATTTGCCCCTGTGATATCAGCTATAAAAGCTTCATTGTGTTTTAACAAATGGGTGTAAGCTCAAAGAACTTAACTTGGGGTAAATTTTTTTTTTCCTCAGGTCTTATCTACCAATACTGCATAAACTGGTACTCATGGAAATAAGTACAAACATTCAAGCAGTATGTACACATAAGCAGTAGTTATTACATGCATTATATCTTCCGAAGTGAAAGTTACTGGAAAAGCACCCAGTTCATATACTGCTTTACTGTTCTCTAGCAGTGATTGTTGGCATATGGTTTGTGAGCAAATAGTGTTGCATTTAGTTGCACAAAAATAGTCATAGTAGAAGGCATAATAATAAAGGCACTAGTAAACCCAGTTTAGCTTAGAGCTTTGGTTTTACTTAGAGCTACCAGTGATGAAGAGGCCCAGTGGTAAACCCGATCATATTTCTTTGAAGCCAGCAGTGTTCAGCTTGAGCCATGTTTGCATAGTATTTTATTTAGCTGGCAAGCATGAACTTTGATTAAAATTCACAGTATCCAAACTTTGAAGTCCAAGGCAGTAAATTGTGTTGGTTTCTGCATTAGCTGCCAGCTGTAGTTACAGATTTCTTTCTTCACATTACCCCCTCTTTCATTTTACGACCTTTGCCTCTTTTTAACCTGTCTTGAATGTTTCTGCTGTTTTCATGACGTGGTTTCTTAGTGGTTTTAGTTTTGCTGTGCAGCCTGCAAGCTTTGTTTTGCGTCTTCTGAGTGAAGGACAACAAATGTTTATACGAATGGGAAAGGGGGATTATTTTTATTCTCGCAAGAGCCTTTGTTTCTTTGTATTTAATCCAGCAAACCTGTTATTGCTTATGTCTCCTTTCTTGCCTTGATTTGCAGTATCTGACTCTCAGTGTTGATGGCAAACTAAAATTACTGTGCTTACTGCTGTGGCCCCAAGGGGGCTTCCAGTTAACTAATAGTTTTCCAGAAAGACTTCAATGCATGTAAAGTCATTCCTAGACTTGGAGAAGGAAGTTCTGAACTGGCTGAGCAGGAAGGGTGTAGCATGTCCTTTAGTTTAATAATCTTTCAGCTGGAGATTTTAGCTCAGCTATCAGTGCCTTAAGTGGTACTGAGAACTTAAGTTTGTTTTGTGGAATTTGTGTCCAGACTAAAGGATATCCTGTGGCTGGTTTTACCTCTTGACTCTGAGATTCTGAAATACCTTTCCCTATAATCTTGGTAACTTCCCTATAATCTAGTAACTTTCGTACTTTGACTGCAATAATATATGTTAGAAAATAAAAAATAAAAAACAGATAGTGAAAGATGAAGCTTGAAAAACTGTGAAGGATTCCTTAGAAATGAATATTAAGTGTGGAAAAGCTTATAAACAGACTCTAGGAGATGGTGCTGTAATACTAAGTTTATGCTTATTTACGTGTGCTGAGAGAATTTAAGAATTACTGGGAATGCTTTATTACTGTCAGTTACACACATAATGCATTTCCTTTTTTATGTGCGCAGCTGCATGCGGTGGGTATCAAACCACTGACTTAATTGTTTAGCTAGTAGTCTACTGACCTGTAGTGGAAGGAACACATTGCAAAATTATTTCCTTAATTTAGGAAGTTTTTCCTTTGTTTTAGTTTGCTTAGTTTCTGGAGTATGAGGAATTTAAGAGGGAAGATTCTGTTATGTGCAGCATGTGTTGAAGGTACAATCTTTGCAAAGTAATAATTACTTTTTCTCTCTTTAGGAAGTACACATAAAGGAACCCATAGAAAAAGAAGTAATTCCTCACTTATTACCAGGTAACTGCTGTATATTGTATTATTAGAATTAAAGAATAAAAAATCAATCATGTAAACCATATTTAAATATTTCAATGTCTGCAGCAAACACTTAAGTGACATCAGTGTCTCAGGTAGTAAAATAGCAGGTTTGGTGTAACATGGGTTGCACCATAGGGTGGTGTTTCAGTATGAGTTGAAACACATGGGTTGAAATATACGGATACAGATACAGTATCTGTATCTGCATGGATGTTGAAAAACTATAGATTTGAATGGTTGAGTATAGCATTTTCAAGTAAGTTGCATATGGAGAACTGTCTATTTCAGTTAGCCCTGTTCTTAGAAGGTAAGTTTGGGTGGTTTTGTGTTTTGTTGGGGTGTTTTTAGATACTGAAGGCCAGTAACTAGTGGAAACTTACTTTCTAGTTGCTTTGCTTCTCCTATGAGTTACTTAAACTTTTTGATGCCTCATTCACTGTTAAGTTTTGTTGGTTTTTTTTTCTAATTTACAATTCTTTTGTTTAAAAAATGTTTTCAAAGATAAGGAAAGATGATGTTATTAAGATAAAATGCAAGTAAAAGTTTAGAACAAGCTAGTATTGTTATGTTGTTTGTTTTGTTTTTTAATAGGAAAGCCCTAGAGACTGTCTGATTATACCTCCCAGAATCTGGTTTTAATTTCTTAAAATTGAAATTCACTTCCTGTTAACTTAAAGATTAGAACTGCAGACTTGTGTTTGAGAAATTTAAAATAGCCCTGGGACCTCTAAAATAAGCAGTATCTCCAGCCAAAGCTATGAAAAACTAACTGTGATAAAGTTGTAATAATAAAATGTTTCAGCGTTTTTAGAGCATAACAGTAAGGAGAATTGGAACAGTTCTAAACTTGTTTGACTGTATAAACTCCTTTTGGTGGGGTTTGGGTATTTTTGAGTACACACTTACATGGCTGATCTTTGCAACTCCGTGTGTTGCTCTCTTACTACTTAGAGCAGTCCATGGTAGAGGTATTTCTGATCACAGAAATAAGTGCGTGCAGTTGAACAGTGTTCAGTCCATCTTGAGTAATATTAATAACGTGGAAGGCTTTCAAGGTACAGATTCCAAGAGCTGTCTCTTAATCTTTTTGTGTAACAGTGATGGAATCTTTTCTTATATGAGAAGCTGTGAGGAAGTTAGTGCTGAAGTTAAGATAACAGCTTAAATAATTCAATTATAAATGTCAATTACATTTCAAGTCACTGTTTCTTTTGTACAGGTGAACTGCTGCTTTGTGAGGCAAGCACAGTATATAAATATATACAAGAAGATGGCTCAAACCGTGGCACTTATGGGAAACTTGTGTGCACAAACTTCAAGATTGCTTTCCTTGATGAATCTACTTCAGATGATAATGTAGGAAGACAAGTCTTCTAATTATGACCAAACAGGCTCTGAAGACATGTAGTATCTTTGACTAAATATCCCTTATATAAGGGTACAGAATGAATATAGCTTTTTAAAACAGTTTTAATGGGTGCACGTTAATTTTAATGGTCTGCATCCGCTTTATCGATGCAGATCCTTCCTCAAACTATGATGACTATTTAAGTAAAACAGTGCAAGCCTGTATTAGACATATTTTATATAACTCTTTGTATCTTATGCATTGGTAATTTTGTGAAGTTGAAGTTAAAAGAATGAATTGTTTTGAAAAGTAACAGTTTGTTTAAACCTGATTTCTGACTGCTTGTCTAGCACAAATTGCAGAAGTGTGAATGTTGTACAATATGTGTCTGAATTTAGGCTACATCTGCAGAGCCATTTCAGGGCTCCACAAGACTCAGTAAACTCTTACTCAGTGGAAATGCTTCATTTAACTGTTTATGTGGCTCAGTAAGTCTCTGAATTATTCCATCCAAAGTCAGGGTCTGGCTGCAAAAATTCAAAAATCAGATGCTGTTGAGCTGTCAAACATTAAAAAAGTTAAAAAGTTGCCAAGTCTTAGAAGTGAGTTGAATGTTGTTTGGTTAAGGCGCTCAGAGAGAGCTGTCAAAGGGGTCTGGTAATGCCACACCTTTTTTGAGTCACTTAAGTATCTGAAAGTCTGGTCCATTTAGGTGATAAAAGTGAAGGAAAGCCTAGTATATGGCTCTCAAGTTCAAGATGATCTTGACAGTGAAGAAGAAAGTGATTTGATTGTAGTTGGAAGTTTCTTGAGATAAAATTTCAGGGAGATTAAATGTTACACTAAGGCTTCTGCAGCCAAATACAGATTTTTGGACCTACAGAGCCCTTTCCACAGATCACATGAGATTTGTGCTAAAGTCGCTAGTGACCATGATAATTTCTGTTCCATCACTAACTTTAAATCTTGGGTTATAGCATGTTAAGTCAACTATATTTCACATAACAGAAGTTCAGTATTAGCTATCTGATTCGGAGTACTACAGATGTGGAAATACCTTAAATGAGGTTAACTCTGTTTACAGCTGTCTGCATGTAAAATGTAATTTGCTGATGTAGTGTACATCAACCTTCTGGTAATAATACATATATAAAAATAATAGATAATGTAACAGTGTTTAATTGTGGCATCACTCAAATGTCATCTTTAAACTCTGAACTCGTGGAATTCTAGAAGTGAGTGGAGCCCCAAATCACTTAGTTTGCCAAAATAGTAGATGAAATGAGTTACCCAGTCATAAATCTGGCTGTTATGGTATAATATTCTTGGGATCCTTGTTCTTTGAAAAGATTTTCTATTTCCTGCCTGGTTCCCATAGCAAGGAAACTTGTCATAAAAGGGCTTGGATTACATCAAGTTACTTTATTTCCTGTTTGTTGCTGTGATTCTAGTTTGAAAAGTGGGTCTCAACAGAAATTTATGCTTTGAAGCTATTTGAAAAGTAAAACTTACCTACATTTCAGCATGGCTGAGACAAAACTGGATCTGCAGTTTATGAACTATGCCTATATGTAACCTGCATCTGTTGATATTTTGACAACTGTTCTTCAGTGTTCTGCTTTAACAGTTTGTAAAATAAGTAGTTTTGACATTAAAATATGTTCTGAACACACCATGCCCATGTTTTAAGGTGCTACTGCTTAGTATTATGACATTTCTAAAAGCTTTTTTCATGTTGTAGGAGCCGCAGTTTAAGAATAAGATTGTAGGAGAAAATGACATAACTCTGCAATGTGTAGATCAAATCTATGGAGGTAAGTTAGCTTTTTCCTCTTGTTTTAATGTGCCTCAAACTTCCGAGTGTCTTGTAGTCTTGTGCTCTTTTTACATGTACTTCCTTATTAGAAAACTGGTAGAGTGGACACTGGGGGGACCAGGATTGGGTAGTCTTGTAAAGACAGATGCAGATATATTTGACAAAATGACAGGTAAGAGATACAGAAGAACTGAGACTTATCCCTAAGGCTTCTTAAAGCTAAGGTTTTATTATCTTGTTGGGATAGACAAACCAATGCCTTCAAAATGGCATGCTTCAAAGAAGAGTGTACTGTGGAAAGTCTTTGATGAAGATTGGTACACAAGGATCTTCCAGTGTGTTGACTAATCCTATAAGTATGGAGAGTTCATTTCATTTGAGCAGTAGCACTGCAGAGCAGTACGGATAGCAAATTCCCAAACAATGTTTTGTTGTGTAAGGGAGCTTTGTTTTATGATATTCATGGTGTCTTCGAAATAGCAAAGAAGACAGAAAATGAGGTTTTAATTTATAATTAAATTGGTGAATGTTTTGCAGCAGAGTTGACAGGTATACCTGTATTGCTAAAAAAGCTAAATGAGAATGGGGCTGGTCATTTGTAAATAGTAGCAAAGGCTTTACTGAGAAGTATGACCTTGGACAGGTGTTATTTAGATATGTATGAATGGTGGTGTAGATTTGTGAAGGAGTGATCTGGGGGAAACTGGTGAAAACTGGTTATAAGACACTGTTTAATCTTGCATACAGTGGCCTAGCTGGCAGCACTTGAAGTTCTGAAATTATATAGCCTCAAACAGAAGTGAACAAAGGGCTCTCCCAGGGACTTACTTTGTGGTAGCTTAAGAAAAATAAGTAGTTTTTAGGAACATGGAAAGATCTCAGTTTGACTTTCCTTTGGGCAAAACTACTAAAATATGTTCTTTGTGCATCTCAGAACTTTGAACTTACTATACAGTCAGAATGTGAACAGAAATAATCATTCAGCAGCTGGCTTGCTGCAAGTTTGTTTTCTACTTTGTAGGAAGTACCTTGAATTGGTTTAGGAGAAACAAAGTTAAGTATATTAGCGTAGGAGCTTGTCAGTGTGTGTTATAGTGTGCTTGTTTTTACTTGTTAACACTTGGGCTTGAATTAATTTCTTTCAAAATTTGAAGAGTCAAGCAGGGGTAGCTTTATCAACAGATAATCTTTCTGGTATTTACTTAGACTTTTTAATTTTGCAGTTTATGATGAGAAAAAGAAACTTCTAACTGGACAACTGAGAAAATACCCAGAGAAGTTAATTATCTACTGTAAAGACCTTAGGGTGTTTAATTTCTGTCTGAGATACACAAAAGAAGAGGAAGTGAAAAGAGTAAGTGTAGTAGCTTAATTTTTCTTTTTTAAGCTTAGTGTTGAGCATTTAGTTGTGGGGATGAGGGAAGGATGAAATTCATTGAAAGATCCATTAACATGTTTTCTGATCATTCCCAATTGAGAGAGGAAAAAAAAGACTGTTTTCTAACTAACCTTCCTCTTTAAAGGTTATGTATAGCAGTTAAAGATCGGATGCACTGGCTTCCTGAAGAAAATGGGAGTACTGTATGAAATCAGCTCAGGCAAATTTGTGAAGCTGTTCTGTTTGTGGTATATAACATTATTTTAGACTTCAGCATTTTTCATGTGAAAACAGTTAGTTTCCTGATAACTAGAATTCTTTTGACAGGTTAATTTGAACTCCAAACTAGGAGTCTACTGCCTGTATTTAAATAATGATAATTTTGGAAGTTAAACATGTATAATAATACTTGCTGTTAAGCCACGTAGATATAGTATCTTGCAGAAAATGGAGAAAGTTTTCTAAAAACCAGTTTTCAGCTATTGGGAATAGAACCCATTGAACAGTTCTGTTTAAAACTGGACTGGTAAAAAGTGTGATTTATGTTGATAGTCTTGCTCTGTGTTTGGGTGTTAATTTTTGGTCCTTTCCTAGATTGTCAGTGGTATACTTCACCACAGCCAGACTCCTAAGCTGCTTAAACGCTTGTTTCTGTTCTCTTATGCATCAGCTGCCCCCAAAACCACAGGTAAATGTTTTTTCTATTTTTGATTTGTCTTTGTTGCATACTGTTAGTTCCTTAAGCAGTCTGGGATGCTTAGTAGCTGAGTTTGTGACTCTGCTCTGCTGGCAGATGGCCTCAGAAGATTAAATTTTCTGTCGCTACACATTGTTAGGTGTGTTGCTAAAAATCTCTTAATTTCTACTGTTGGTTTCTGTGTCCTTCAACATAGTTACACAGAAACTTTCCAAGGAAGAGTAGCATCACTGGATTGAAAGCTTACGTATGTAAAATGTGTTTCATGTGCCTCTGACTAGAGTCAGAGCTTTCTCATCTAGGAAATATTTTGCTTATTTTATCAGCGTGGTTTTTTCATATTATTGAAGTGAACCAAATGTCTTGCTCTTAATTCTTAAATTATTACATTTTCAGTGGCATTTGACAAAGTATTTCCCTTTTTGCTCTTATTTGCAAATGATCTGCTTCTCCTAGGCAACTGCAAAAAAAGCACATAGGTTTGCATAGCAAGATTTCATTAGACATTTGACTTCCTCTTATAGCTAACTTATTACATAATCTTCCCACTTGATCAATCTTGGCTGAGTAATATAGTAAGCTGCAAAATTCAAGATAAAAAGTTGTCAGTGCACTTTCTAGCATTTCAAAGTTCAGACTTCAACTGGAGTAATAGCAATATGTTGAAGTAAGCACCTGTTTTGTAATGCACCAGGAACACCTATTCCTTTCACAAAGGGAAGTTTTGATGTACCCAAATTATTAATCAGACATTTATCAAAATATATCAAGGGATTACAGAACCATTGAGGTTAGAATAAACGTGTGGAGATCATATAGTCATGTTCCTGTCCATCTGCCCCTCTTTAGAGTAACTATGGCAAACTTGCCAAGACATGTTCAGTTGGGTTTTGAACACCTCCAAGGACAGAGACTCCACAACCTTTCCAGACAGCCTGTTTTGTTATTTGACTGTCCTCACAGTGAGAAAGCTTATATTTAAATGGGATTTGCTGTACTTCAGCTTGTGCACGATGCCTTTTGTCATGTCACTGAGTACAACTGATTCTAGATCAATCTTCTTTATTCTCCTCTCCTGCTTACACCCCCAGTCAGGTGTTTATACACACTGAAAAGATTTCTTGGCCCTCTGTGCCCTTGCTAAGCCTTCTCTCCTCCAGGCTGAATGATCATAGGTCTCAATCTTTCCAAATATCAGGTGCTTGCAGCCCTTTGATGATGATAATGAGCTTACTCTGTGCTTGGTCCAGCAAAGTCTGTGCCTATCTTGTACTGGGGAGCCTAGCAGTGGACACAGCACTTCCAGGCAAGGTCTCACCAGTGCTGAGCTGAGAACAACAATCACCTCATTCAACGTGTAGGCAATGGTTTTCCTAATGTAGCCCAAGAATTCATTGTCTGCGTTTGCTGCATGGGCATATTGCTGGCTCAGGTAGTTCCTGCAGGCTTCATCTGTAACTGGTGTTCAGTTGAACTACAAACATCACAAAGACTGTAAGCTTTTCCAGGTATAGATTAAGTAAATGTGGGAGAAGCCTAGTCTTTATGGCATCGAAGTGTTGTGCCAAAATTCTTTCATATTTTAATAACTATCTTCAATAGTAATTGCGCAGTTTCACTCTTTATAAGGTTGTTACAGGGCAAACCAAGTAGACTTTAGAAATTGGGATTTATACCTTTTAAGGCCTGATACTCTTAAAATCTTAAGTTGTCCCTCAGAGCTCATTAATAATACTTGGTTTTCAGCTATAAATTTTTCATCTACTGTATCTTGTTAAGGTGGAAAGTTTCAATTTGCCATTGTACCTTCTGTGGAAATTCTAGCTCTGTTTAGTATTTCCGTGTTAGCTGATGTTGCAGGAAACTTAATTATGATGGGTGTCTAAAACAGTTGCTCTTACTCCATAAATTATGTGGCTATTGTACAAGATCTGAGGCTAAATCAACCTGCTGTTGTAATTCTTGCTGAGGTGGCTAAATGGAAATACAGAAGTTCTCAGCTGAAATGATTGAGACTTAAACTGCTGTCGTCAATTTTCTTCTCTTGTCGAGTGCCTGAAATGTTCTATTCAGTACAAAATTTCTATCCATGATAAAAGAATGAACTTTAAATGAAATGTAATACCTGAGTTGCAGAAGGGCTTTTGGTGTGATTACTAATTCTACATTTAAGTCTATGTTATTAGATGCCAGTCAGCTGTACTAGTATACAGTGACATTTGCTGCTCAGCATCCTGGGTTTTAGGCTGGAAATGAGGACAACCTCAACTATATTGAAGTTCTCTAAGAACAGCAGGAGAAACTGTTCCTGAATTTTTGAGTTAAGGTGGTATTTGACAGAAAGATAAGCTGTTAAAGATCAGACAGAAACAGTGTGTTATACAAAGGCGTTTTGACTCAGCTTTCTGTACGTAAGAGGTCTTGCTTGCTTACCTTAATGAAAACTAACTACTTGATACAGGAGTGCTTTCATTTTAGAGTTCCTAATAGTCTGCAAAGTTAACATTATTATGTCTGATAGATGGAAGAAACCAAACTGTAATGTTTGATACTCTTGAGGACTGGCGTGATGAGTTGGAGCGGACCAAAGGGAATGTGAAATACAAAGTAGTGACTACCAATGAAGGCTACAGAGTCTCTGAAAAGTAAGCTTGCCCTGGTTAATTGTGAGCTTTGGATACAAGCCTCATTAAGATTTGCAAAAATCAGTGCTACCTTTGAGCATTATACATTTATTTAGGGTTTTTTTTCTTTTAGGATCTGGTTTGCATTTTGATTTGTGGGATACTTTTGATTTGGGACCTGAGGAGATGATCTTACACAACCGCTCTTCCAGCAGGGTTAACTTCAACATCAGGTCAAGCTACTCAGGAGTAGAAAATATGTAGGCTTGGTACCTACACTTCTGTCCTGCTTACTGGTTAGGATGACATTTTCTCAGTCATGTACCTTTACTCTGGTAAAATTTTAAGTTAGATGCACTTGAGATTTTCTGTTTTAGCTGTGGGACTGAGTGGAGGAAAAAGAAACTGGTTTAAACCATGTCTGCAGAATGTGCTGGTGGAAGTTAAGTTGTATTGCCTTTAGTAGGAGGTTAGAGATGTATGATTCTACCAGTTCAGCTAAGTAGCATTTATTGGTGAGCTTATTAGGATGTATACAAGGCTTTGTGTACTCCTGTTTAATAGTCCGATCCTGAAAGGCTACAAAGACCTTGGAAATAAAGACCAATTTTCAGTGGAGTCTTAAATATATATTCTGGAACTGTCTTGAGAGACCCAAGCTGAGGTTAAGTACTTATCTTTGTTTCTTTTTCGGGCCTTGAACATTAATAGTGTTGGTTGATATTGGAAATTCATAATAAAATTACATTCTTTTAATTGTGATGTGAACAGCTTAGAAGGCATGGAAACATAACTAGTTCTCTAATACTAAAAAGGAATCTTTTGAAAAACCAAGTTAAAGAACTGAGGTGGTATTAACAACTAATGTTACAATTAAATGTAGGACTTGATTGCAGGCTTGGAAAGACTGCAATTAAGAGGGTAATGTTGCAGTGAAAATAATGAAGAGCCAAGATTGGAAGAAACCTTATCCAGCTGAAAGTAAAGGGGTGGTGTTGAGGACAATATAATTATATTGTAGGAAAGATTATTGTAGCAGTAAGGTGAATATATAATTAATGTGGGCTAGAACACTCGTCATCAGTGAAATGAACTTTGAGGTTGTTCTTTGTTCAGTTCTTAAGTGCAAAAATCTTCTCTGTTATCTCTAGGCTACCTTTGTATTTTGTTGTTCCCATATGTGTTTCGGAAGAGAGTATCTTGAAGTATGAAGGCAGAGGCATTCCTGTAAGTATATATGTGTGGCTGAGGGTAAGAAATCTTATTGACAAGACAAAATTCCAGCTAGCATTTTGGATATTGGTGCATATTATTTTCAAAACTTGTTTTTTATACCTCATACATATACCTAGTCATCTATAGAAGGGGAAACAGATGGTGGAAAAAGTACTCAAAGTAGTCTGTATTCTCTTAAGCAGTACAAACCAAAATATATGTATGGTTCACACTGTACATTTACTTATCAGATGTCTGGTGTCCTATAATCTACATATACAAGTAGTCTTTCTGTCCATCAGCGTGTTTTTCATTAGAGTGATTACTGGTTGGCATCTAGCTGGGGCAGGACATAGGGCTTCAAATGCTGTTTGAATACTGAGGTGAAGACCATGCATGTACAGATAGAGCTGAATACTTCTAGTTACCTAGCTTGGGTGATGATAAGTACTGTGGCTGTGATGATGCATCACTTTTTCAAAGCCTAGTAGCCTAATTGAAAAACTAGCTCTACCAGTTTCAACAGAAAATTAAGTTAAATATATTGTTCTGCACCTCATAGCAGACTGGCTTTGCCTTTCTACCTTGTACCAGAGTTCAAGAACCAGTAAAACAGAGTAGATAGAAACAAGGAGCAAAGTAACTTCACTTAGGAGGGCTTACATTAGTTGTGGCATGTCCATCAAATTTGCCAAGGAAAACAGTGTTCTCTTCATGCTTTTAAATTAATTGGCCCATGGAGTAGATGGTGCTGTATTGTTCTGCCTAAGGTGTCCTTTCAGATAGTGAAACTCAAAATAGTTTGATTCACTTGTTCTCAGTAGTCAACCAGGCAAATTACAGTGGCTGTTACACAGAAATGGAAGTGATTCTTTAACTGCATCTTGCATTCATGGAATCATAGAGTTGTTTGGGTTGAAAGGGACCTTTAAAGGCTGTCTAGTAATACCTGTAACTATGCAATCTTACCCAGTTGTAAAAAGTTCAGTATCTTATTTCCTGTGCCTAGATGACCCTTTATGCATGACTTGTGGAAAAGCATGACAGTGTAGTTGTTATGAGTTATCTCAAGTCTGAGCTATAAGAAAAACACAACTGTATCTACATGGAGAAACTGATGACTAATACTAGAGTTTTTTCCAAAAGCCATCTTGCTATGGCCTTTCACATAATTTGGCCATAAATATTATGATCAATTTTGGTTATTTCCTATGAGAACAGTAGAGGAAGTAATGTTCTGCTATAATCTGATACTTTATATTTACATGTTCATGTATAGAGCTTAACTTAAAACTTGCAAGTGATAACACCATATTGAGGCATGGTGCAGATGTAAAAGTTTGCTTCTATTGATGAGTTCACTGAATACACCAAAAATTCAATGAAGCACAGCATAGAGAAATTTGTTGTCATCAATTGTCACTTGAGAAATGCTTTGTACAGAACAGTTTACCAATTTACATCACCTGGTCAATGTTTTTCTGCAGATTTGGTGTTGGTCTTGCCATAATGGTGCTGCTCTTCTCAAAATGTCTGCATTTCCCAAAGAACAGGATGACATCGCTTCACAAACACAAAAAGCCTTCTTGGATGGGTCAGTAATAGCTATTCTGTCCACAACACTTTGCTTGGTATGGACCTTGCTTCTCTTTTTCCATATATGCTATGTCTTTTAAGCTTGCACGCATCAGGAAACAAGTTCTAAATGTAAAAGTAGTTTTCTGTAGTAGAATGGGTTTAATCCCTTGGCCTAACAGCATCTGTCAGTTATGCAGGACTGTAACACCACTGATGGCTTTGTGGAAATACACATCACATGAATATGTGTGCAAACTGTGGTGTATTATTAGGTAAAGCAGCATCAAAGCCTGTAGTTCTTAAGTACAGCTAGCGTATTGTTAGCTGACAGGCTCAATTGTGTCTGCAAGTAAGAGAAGCGTAGACCCCATCTCTAAACATGGATTTGCAAGCTGAGAGTTTTAAATTTCTCTGAACTCTGCTGCCTTACGAGAACTAGATTCATGTTCTTAAATAACTTTAAAGTGGCCTAAAATGACAGAGACAATCTAGCAGCTCACTACTGCTGCTTTGGGATGTGATGACAGACAGCAGTTTGATTCAGCTGAGGTAGTGAGCTGAATTAGTTCAGCAGTTTGAGAAATGCCAAAGTTAACATACGGGCAGGAGCATAGCTGCCTGGCTGAGTTACTGCAAGAACAAAAAACGACTTTTCTCCTCTGCTTTCTCCAGCCTGTTAGTGTCCTTGAGAAAACTTCTCTTCTTGCAGCAAGCTGTTAGATCAGGCTAGTACGTACAATTTTTGCTGCTTCACTGCTATCTCCTTTCTCCTCATAGGTGAAGAACCCATTAATTGCATAGAACTAACGGAAAATAGCTTGATTAGGCTTTTAAAATCTTTCATTTACAAAATTAATTATACTTGCATGGGAAAGGCTTTTGACCCTTCCTACATTTGCTTTCAAGTTTCTCCCCTGAAATGGAGAGGCTTACATGAGTTATAAGTCTTCTTAATGCTATTTCATAACGTGAAAGTAAGTAAAACTAGCAGTAAGCTGTAACAAGGTATCAACTAGTATTTTGATCCCTTGTCTGGGGCCATCTGAACTTGGGACATTATTGGTGGTTTTCTTTGCTTTGGCGTACTGGTGGTTAACCACTAGTGCTTAAAAATTTATCTACAAATTGTCCAAAAGGGTGTGTTAACATGCCATTGTAATAGTGGTCTGAACTCAAGCACACGGCGTATGTTTACAATTAATGGCTTTTTATTGAAAGAGCTGTTCCAAGCCAGATCTTCTAGCACAAACTGTTTACTTCATCCTGGAACAAGTATGGTAATTGACAAATTATTGCTTTCCCATAATTCTTATCTAGTGCGTGTTCCAATAGGTCTAGTGAACTGCATTTCTGATATGGAACCTGTATGGAACCTTTAACACTTAAAGCAGGTATACTGTGTTACAATATACAGGAAACTGTCCTGTCATAGTAATATCTGCAAGGTTTCACTTCTGGACTAAGGGCGAAGGCATCTTTTCCCAAATCTTGACAATAGAAAGCCAGTATAACAACAGAGGTATTTACTAAGCTAATGTTCATCTGAGCTCAAGAGAGTGAATGAGAGGTGATGTTCTGGGTCCAAAGCAAAGCTTCATCTAGCCTGCTATTTTTTTCCTCTCCTTCTAGAGAAAAAAATATCAGATATGTAGGGAAGTTCAAGGCAGGTATACTGTCTTAAGTCCAAATTGTTTCTTCTTTCTTTTACTCGTGTTTTGTTAGCAGATCTAGCAGCTAGGTATCAGAATGTAAGTGGTTGGTAAAAGTCTAGAAAAATAGTGTCTACTAGGAGGTTTGGGTGTTTCTATCCATCTTTTCTTTTTGTATTCATCTCTAAACAGCCTGTTAGTAAAGTCATTTTAGTGTTATTTAGTGAAAACAACACTAAACAAGCAGTAGTAAAAAACAAGTAATGCTTGTAATATTCATAACTGCACAAATATGCACAAATACCATTTTATCAGTGGAACAGTTTAAAGCAGCAAAACTTGTCAAAAGCTTGTAGACAAGCTTCCAGACAGTATTTAAAAATGTTGGAAGGCATTAGCTTTCTAAGTGTATGTCTTTGGTATTCAGCTTTTTCCCAAACTATGCCTATTAACTTTGTCTTCAGTAATTATAGTTAGTGCATTTTTTGGCTTGTGAAGCAGGTGGCGTTAATCTCTTGATGATTTTATTTAGAATTTATAAGACAATTAGCAAACCTCCCTATGAACTCCTGAAGATGGATGACTTGTCAAGCAGCCTTCCCTCTCTGCAAGATATCCAGACAGCGTACACAAAATTTAAACAACTGTTTTTGATAGGTAAGTCAAACTTTAAAGTAATCTTTTGTCTCTAAAGTGACTTAGGTGCAAAGCATAACAAGAATGTTTTATGTCTTATGAATGCAGTCCTTGTCTTGAGTGGTGTCTCGATTTTGATGATGGTTAAAAACAGATTTTTAAATATAACTGAGGACTGTGCTTGTGATTGGCATGTTGAGAGGTTTGTAGTTCTTAGACTTACTACCTCTGGCTAAGCAGTCACAATATCAAGAGTGACTGGAGTTAAAATGGTAATTGGAATGCACTAGCTGGATTAAAATTTATGAGGGAGCTTTTTCAGTCCTGTCAGGTCCAGTGAAGTTGAATGTTAAGTGTGAACCTTTTAAGCCTTTGTGCCATGACAAGAGATGAGTCTGAATGCCAATTTATTTTTGCACTAGCTGTTGTTACGAACTAGTCACATGACAAAATGTGAAGCAGAGCTTTCTTAAAATTGTCACTGGCTGTAGGACTGAAACATGACTGCTGTAAATAGTAAGTCTACTTGAAAGAAGTTAAAGTGAGAGCTGTGAAAGTGTAAGCTAGGCTTTTGGACATTTTTATGAGGCTCTTTACCATACTGCTGTCATGAAATAGTACTTCAACCTCACCTCTTGGCATGAAAAAAAGTCCACACACATTGCAGGTGTGCAGTGTGCCACTGGACTATTTTGGACAGTGGGTCCTCCCTAAAAGATAATGAGGGTCAATGTTTCAATAGCCTCTAGCAGCATGTGGAACACTGGGGCAGTTCACTTGTGGCTGTTGATGTGGGATGTAACTGAAGTGATCGTCGTTGAGGAACTGTGTATTTGTAGCATAGCCTGTAGCCAATAACCAAGTCCTGCTGGTTTTATACATGGAATTTAGCTGGTAAGTTGATATAATTGCAAACAAATGGTTTCTGGCAAATATGTAGTGAAGCTCTGCTCGTTCAGCTCTGGGCACCCCAGCATAAGAAGGATGTGGGGCCGTTGGAGCAAGTCCAGAGGAGACCATGAGGGTGTTCTGAGGGCTGAAGCACCTCTTCTAAGACATGCCAAGAGAGTTAGGCTTCTTCAACATGGAGAAGAGACTGCTCTGCAGAGACCTTTGAGCAGCTTCCAATACCTAAAATGAGTCAACAAGAAATCTGAAGAGGGGCATGTATTGATAGGACAAGGGGGAATGGCTAGAGGATGGAATGGAAACAGGGTAGATTTAGATAGATATTAGGAAGAAATTCTTAACAATGAGGCACTGGCACAGGGTGCCCAGAGAAGCTGTGGCTGTCCCATCCCTGGCCATGTTCAAGGCTAGGCTGGATGGGACTTGGAGCAACCTAGTCTAGTGGAAGGTGTCCCTGCCTGTGACAAGGGGGGTTGGAGCTAGATGATAACTTTATGGTCTCTTCCAAGCTAAGCTGTTCTATTCCTTTATGAATTTCCAGTATAACTTAACTTTTCTAAACACATGCCTAAACTGAAGTTTCAGTTATAAAAAAACTCATTAAGCAAAGCAGAAACCACAGTGGCATAGCTGCTTGCAAGAGGATTTTGATGGGAACAGCTTGGATCCTCTTAAATTGCTCCTTTAATTTGAAATGTGGCAAAGGCAGATGCTGGTTTTGCTAGACTGCTCACAAGTCTCAGTGTATGCCACTTGCCTGCATACTCAGAGACTTTGAACACTTCAGTTCTCAAATCCTTGTGGAGTATTTCTTCATTATCCTACAAGATAGAGAGGAAGGGAAAGCTTGCTCTCTATTGTGAGGTTATTAGCAAAGTACCTTGAGTAAGAGGTAAAACAAGCTGCAAGTGTTCTGTTGTGCCTTTAAAAAGAAATTTCTGTTTTGACTTGGAGATAAGTTTATCAGGGGAGAGAGAACTGCCAGACCAAGCAGTTGTTTCTAGAAGATTGCATACACATTGAGTCTAGTTGTGGCTGAGTGTGACAGAGCAAAATGAACAGTGAGACACGCTTAATCTGATGCTTTTGTGGAGAGCTCGTTTCTGTGGTCAGGGTGAAATGAATTGGGGAAAAAGATTATTTTTTTTTTTTTTCCTTTAAATGCATAATGAGCAGGAGGAAGAGCAGGCATGGGGGTAGAACAGTTAGAGGAACAAAATGGATATATGCCTATGCCTGTGCACTTGAGGATCATAGATGCAAGCTGCAGAAAAGGCAGAAATGAGTATGTGTTGGAATTAAGCATTGAAAGGGTGCAGAGAGACACTGCAAAGTGAAAAGTGGTAGAGAAATATGCAGAACTGAAGCTATAAGGGGTAGGATAGGGAAGGAGGGGAGTGTGGTGTTCCTCAGTTGTTCCTCAATAGTGGATCTCTCTTGCCTTTCAGGGCTTCAGGGTTTCTACCCTGTGCAGGAAAGGTAGTCTGCCCTGGTTTTAATTGACTGTATCAGCTTGAGAGCTTTCCAGTTTCTGAATACTGGCTTTGATAGGGGAGAAGAGAGGGAGTAGGGTTGGAGGGCAGTAGAGATTTACGTTGCATTTGAAAAGCTAGCAAAGTTCATAAAAGTGTAATGATTTTGTGGTATTGTATTTGGCCTCTTAGCTATTCCCTTCTTGATGTATCTCAATGCCTCTTCAGCTGCAGTGAAAACTGTTTAAAACCTTTTTTTGGGTAGTCTTGCATGCCGTAAATTTGTGTAACCTTCTAAAATCCATTTGTGTTTCTGACTGTAATGGTAATGACTTTCAAAATCCGTCCTCCTTTACACAGGTTTACACAAATCCGTTTACACAGGTGATGCTTAAGAGTCAAGGCAACTGGAACATGGAAGAACCATCACCTCCTATTAAACTTCTTTTCTTTTCCTTTTTCATTTTGTCTATGGACTTATTTACTTGGTTTGGTTGCTGTGAGCTTACAGCATACTTTTTCTAAAAGCCTGTGGTTCTATAAAAGTTTACTGGTGTTTATAGGGCTACTTCACTTCCTCATTTAGTTATAAGGTGTTTATGTACCAGTGATTAGAACTTACTGACTCCTTAGTATTGATTGTTTTATAGCAGTTCATAACAGAAGAGTAATACAATGAATGGCTGTTTATTAGCACTACACATGTGAACAAACCAGGGTTTTTTGTTGTTTTTCAGATAACAGTACAGACTTCTGGGCAACGGATGTGAAATGGTTTTCGTTACTGGAGAGCACAAACTGGCTAGAGATAATCAGGTTTGCTATATCTCTAATTTCCTGGGTTTCAAATTGTTGCTTAAGTACACTTGTGGGTTTTCTAGCTAATTTCTTGAAATATGATGACACTCTTCACCTCCAGTAAAAATGAAACTTAAGACAGATTTATAATCCCATTTAAGTACCAAGTTTTACCACTTGAGACAGTATTTTTTACAGTGCAGGTTTGTGTTAAGCCTCCACGTTAAACAACTTGAAGCAGCAAATCGTTCCAATTAGAATTCTTCCAGCGTACCTACTAAAACTATAGGCCCAGTAATTTCCCTCCCACATTTAGTCACCTTTTCAAACTGAAGAATATTATTTATTTCCAGCATGAAACCTATTCTGTGTCTCTGACTAGCCTTGCCATTCTTCTCTGTGCTCTCTACTTCTGTAATATCCTTTAGGACAGGATGAACTGCAGTATTCAAGATGTTAGACCACCAAAGATTTATAAAATTACAATTGTTCTCAGTTTTGTCCTCTTCTCCTGATCCTTCCTCAAGTTCTTTTTTTCTCCTCTCAGCAGTCCACAGTGAGTAAGTGTTGGAATGGTATTGGCTAATCTAAGGCTTGTTACAGTGGAATGTTGAGGGGCTTTGTTTTCAGTATTACTTTGTGCTAGCTCTATTGTCTGCTAGTTTATTCTGTGATAGGCTTGTTAGCATGAAGTGCTTCTGCAGTCAGCTTCAGTTCTTTTTAGTCTTAGTAACAGTCAATACTGGTAATTATTCATTCCTTAATCCAATATTTAAACGTATGTTGAATGAGAGGTTCTAGTGAAGATCATAGGTGGAGAAATGCACTGACATAACCAAGATTAAAAGTAGTTTGAAGTGAATACCAGCACAAGTTCCTATCCTTACACTGTTTTGATACTTGTCATTTTCATACTTGGACCCAGTTGCTTCCTGGATCCAGCTCTTTGTGGCTCTTGCAGTTAGTAGGAGTGCCTTCTCAGCTATTCTAGAGGCTAGAACAAGGAATTTGATAACTCTAAACTCGGGAAATAAACTATCAGCTTCTATTAGTGACCTAAGCAGTTGCAAGAATCCTAGGTTGTGTGCAAACTTTTGCTGAAAATAACCAACTTTAGGAAGAGTTAGGTCTAGAAACCAACAGCATTAGATCTAGTTTTATGTGATCTTTAACTCCACTTGGTCTTCCTTGTGTAATGGTAATACCTGAATAAATTTTATCTGCATGTTTACAAGATCTGATTGCTGATACTTCCCTCTCTGCCTCTTAAAACCGTACTGTGGGAGAAGCATAGTATGTAGTGGGTTACAACAGAATTGTGGCAATATATCTTTCCAGGATAGAGATTTGGCTCTTGGCAACTGTAAGACTTCAGTGTGTGTGTGTAATGGCTGCTGTTGATCCAGAAGAAAGTATTGAATTACAAATGTACAACTTGAAATGCATGACCAATGGCCAAAGATACCTCTTGAACTGTTAAGTCTCAAGAGCAAACTTTCTTCATTTGCAGAAGTTGAGAATGGTTTTGTTGTTTTAAAGAAGTGATCAAGTTTCAGTAGTATGGCATTCTAACCCTTTTTAGGAGAAGCTAATGTAAGAAACCTAATTGTAAAAATGCCATGAAAATATTCACTTTATCTATACCACAACAGGCGAGTTTTGAAGAAAGCAATAGAAGTTGCTGAGTGTTTAGAAAGACAGCAGACAAATGTTCTCCTTATAGGTAAGAATTCAGTGAGATTATCCTATATATATATATGAAAATATATATATACAAATTTATTCTGATTTTCTTTAGATATAGCTTAAGCTGTAAGCTTATAATTATGGTAAAGGCTGGTAAAATTCATAGAGTACTCAAAGTACTAGACAAATCTTTCACCCCCCTGGAAATGCTTTCTGTAGTTAAAAAAGCATGGCTACAGGCTAAGAAATACATTGTGAACGACAAAGCTGGTGATAAACTGGTAGTAGAGTCACACTACCTCTGGTTTATGCATTCCAGTTTCCTAACTTCTATTAAATGTCTCCTAGACCCTTTTGCTGTACACTAAGGTAGAGGGGACACACACATACACAAAGAACATGGAGCATGAAAACTTTCTAAAAGGATGTTTTCTGTGTTCCAGATACACACTGAATACTATGCAGTTTATTAAAAATTCATGGAAGGCTATGCTTATTGTAGACATCTTGAGCAGTTTGTTTTCTTAGATGAAATATTCGCATGTTAAAGTCAATGTTTAACCATTAAGCTGGTTTTGGATTAGTAACGTGGTTGGTTTTTTCCCCACACACTGCTATTTGAGAAACCTAGCATGGAGAAGAGATATTTCTAGAAGACACCTGAAGGGTGAAGAATGCATTATTTCACACTTTGTGAAAAGATGCATGCAGGGTTGGAAGGGTAAAGACATCTAGCTGGCCTGGTAGCGTAGGAGGGGCAGTATGCGCCTTATGGGAGACTGAAGGGTGTAGGCATCAAAGTTAATAGTAGTAAACCCTAGGGTTTGAAGGTTTTATTGTTGAAGTATTACCCTAGTGTAACTGTACAAGAAACCTTACACTTCTACAAAGGGAAGTGTTAGGAACATGGATTAACTTCTCTCTGATAGTGCAATAAATTGTGTGATTTTCTGACCTTGAAATACAATTTTGTTTATATGAAGCTAGCAGTACTTTGGTTTTTTACCCTAGTTTTAGGAATGGCTTAGTAGACAATGTGGTTTCTGTTGTCTTCTATAGAAGAGAGCGCTACTGATCTGTGCTGTGTAATCTCTAGTCTGGTTCAAGTGATGATGGATTCATACAGCAGAACAAAGTCAGGGTTTCAGAGCCTCATTCAGAAGGAGTGGGTAATTGGAGGACATGGCTTTTTGGATCGTTGTAACCACTTACATAAAAGTGACAAAGAGGAGGTATGATTTTTTTTTTATTTTATTACTATCCTTATTATTTAAACATTTACTCAGAAGAAGGAGGGATTTAGATGTCAGTCCAGAACTTCCAGTTAATCTGAAGATCTTTACTTTTGTTTTGGCTTGTGGTTTGGTGTTTTGTACAGTGTCACTATTTTTGCTTTTTAGAGTTCAGCAGTGTCTCTGTAACTAAAGAGAACAAATGTAAGATTTCCCATTCAATCTTGGAGTCTTTTGAAAGATGTGTATCTCGCTTCCTTTTAAACTGTTAAATGGTACTAGTGTCAGTAGAAATAGCTCAAAAGTGATTTGCCTATTCCTGTCACATCTAGAGTTTAATGTTATACTCTTTTGCTAAATGTTTCAGTCTCACTTCTCCATTTTTGTTTATATTTTGGGAATGCATCAGATTGCTATGCAGAACGGACATCTTAAGTGTAAACTGACTGATAGTTCTGATCAAGAATTCCTATAAACTAGTTTGCTTTGCCAGCTTTAAAAGGCTGCACTGCATAGCAGCAGCTTTCATAGCAATTTAGTGTGTGCAATTTCAGGTTAGAAAGTTCCTCTTTTCTGTCAACAATTGGCCAAGTGTGTCTCAGATGATACTTCTGCAGAGTTCAGCCAAAGTTATATGCAGCAGTTCTGCAGTTAACCAGATTGCTTCCCTTAAGATTTGTGTTTGGAGGCACTGAATACTATAAAATAAACGGTCTGCATGGTGGAACATAGGGTGGGTTTTTTCTCTTCTGAAACTGATGTACCATTTTCTTTATTTAGGCTCCTGTTTTTCTGCTCCTGCTAAATTGTGTTTGGCAGTTGGTACAACAGTATCCTCCAGCATTTGAGTTCACTGAAACTTACTTAACTGTCTTGTCAGACAGCCTCTACGTGCCTATTTTTAGCACTTTCTTTTTCAACTCACAACATCAGAAAGACACTAGTACGGTAAGTGTTTGTTACTTTATGGATGGAGTGTGTTGGAGAACAGGTTTAACCAACAAGCAGGGAACACTCAAAAAACCAACCAAAATCCCTAGTAGCATGTTTTTCCATCCTTTCCTTTATTTAAAAGGTAAGGAGTCAGGTTCAGAACTTGGGGTGTTTATGATGACAAAAGGAAAATAACTCAGGAATATATTACTTCTAATGTATATGTATAGGTTCATGTTTATTGCTATTCAGAGAAAATGGAGCTCCCTAACCTAAGAGGAATATCCTGTCCTGCAGAGTAAGTTATGTGCAAAATCTTATATAGTATATTCTGTTGTGTTCCAGAATCAACATTTCCTGAATGTTGATGTACATTTGGTCCATGCCTTTCTTTAGCCTAAGAAGCTGGAAGCAATAGGAGTATCCTCTGTAAGCCTGCACAGCGACTGAAAAAAAAGTGAACATTGCTGGCTTGCATATATATAAATTGTTAATAATAAAATTTTAACTGGTAGCACTGCATAACTGCAGTTAACTTTTGAAATGCGGAGAGGTTTTATTCCACAATCAAGTGTCTGTCCTCTGCCCAGTACTCAAAACTTCATTTTTTCCCTTAAGATTATTCAGTCTCATTCTCAACTGTGTAAGGTATTCTCTGTGCTGTCTAGTTGCACTGTTGAAATGAAATACCATCTGAAGTTAGAAAATAATGTATAGATAAAATTTGTGTCTGTACTCACTTATATCCAATAATATCATTCAGCTATTGGATATATACAAATCATGAGTGTTGTTGCAACTCTGTGGCCTCTTCTGTAAAAAGCCAGTTTCTTAATTTCACCTTGACTTGGTCAGAATTCCTTTCCAGCAGTATTAATTGTGACCTGTTTGTTTTGGCAGAGTGGTGAAAGCCTCAAGACACAAAGTGGTCCTTTCAGATTTCTAACTGTGTGGGACTGGTCTGTGCAGTTTGACCCCAAGGCCCAGGCTTTCCTGAACAACCCTTTTTATGCAGAGAAGCCAAAACCGGATAAAAGTCAACGAAAAACTGCACGATTCAAAGTAAGATATGTGCTGCTTAACTATTTTTTAAAACTATAAATACATTTTGCACAACTCATACTTCAAATGTACCTGTAATGGGAGTGTTGGTGCAAAGTTTTTTCTAATTTACAAAATACCTATGTACCTCACTCACTTGCAACTTAAGAATACAGTCTGCACCCACTTCAGTTATAAATCACTCTTTTACAGTTAGTGCACATAACTGTGAACTCAGGGGGTTCTTCTTCATCCTTTAGTGCAAGTGTAGTGATAACTCATGGGACTTAACATCCAGTTGCACTGACACGTTTGAAGTGAGTTATTTTGTTGTTCCACAAAGTACCTGACTGAATTACAAAGCAGGTCTGTAATTGCCTCCCTGATTTTCTGAGTGTAATTGGAGTGTGTTTGCACTTGGAGGGGGACTACCACCCCCAAAACTGTCTAGGGTTCAGATGATTATGGGTGGACCACCTCATTGCTGGAAACTAGCATAAATTCAGTAAGACAACTTTCTTCGGAATAGCCTCTTGTGATTGTAATATCCCTGTTGGTTAAATTCTGTTCCGTAACAGCATTCTCAAGTGAGACCCTGTCAGTATGATCTACAGTGTTAATCAGAGAACTCTTACATTGTGGGATGCAATGAGGAACCACTAAATAAAATCTAAATCAAGTGCTCTTTCATTTGTGTGGTTAGCTTAAACTAAATATGGAAGTCTGTAATACTTACTTGAATACATGCAAAGAATTCTCCTTTTTCACAGAAAACCACTTTATTCAGTGTTAGTTCATTGCTGTAGTTGGAGTGCAGGGAAGGAATCTGAGAATACTAAGTATGCTCTGATGTATTTGGCATATCAGCTATTGAAGAGTAACAGTTTTAGACTATATAGTAAAGCAGTGTCTCTGTTTAAGTGACTTTGCTGCTTGTAACTCTTTCCTGAATACAAGTTATGCTTTTAAGATGTGTTCTAAAGTCCCATCAGTATTTATGTTAGTGTATTTTTTTTCTTTTCCTCTTAAAGCATCAGCGACAACTTTCCTTGCCATTAACGCAAGCAAAAACTTCCATGAAGAGAGGATTTTTCAGGGAGGAAACAGATCATTTAATTAAAAACATTCTGGGTAAAAGAATTGGCAAGTTCATAAATTCTTCAGATGAACTTCCTAATAGTTTTAGGAAATTTTATGATAGCTGGCATAGCAAACCTGTTGACTATCATGGTCTTCTGTTACCTCGCATCGATGGCCCTGAAATCAAAGTCTGGGCACAACGGTATTTGCGATGGATTCCTGAAGCCCAGCTTCATGGTGGTGGTACCATAGCTACAACTGCCAAGATTTTGGACTTGATGGAAGAAGTGCGAAGCTTGCAGGAGAAAATGGATGAAGAATGTAGTCAAGCTATTTCTGGAGATGTACATTCTATACCAATGCTGAGAAATTCTGCCCGTCTGTCATCCTTGTTTCCATTTGCTTTACTTCAGAGACAGTCTATCAAACCAGCTCTACCCACCAGCACCTGGAAAGACTTGGAAGATGAAGATGACTTGGTCAAGAGAGATGATGAATTTGTTGATCTAAGTAGTGATATGTCATGAAGTGCTTAAAAATTGAAACTATGAATTGTATATGGATGAGCTGTAAATTCTAAATGTTGTGCTGCATCTTCCTATAAGGAGCTCACTCAAGCATCTGCAGCCTGGTTTTGGTGTTAAAAAAACAACTAGGTTGGAAAGAACTAATTGCCATAATAAGCTGAGCATATTTTGAACTTCCCTTTCACTCCAACAGTATTTATTGCAGGAGCACATTTTCAGCGTAACTGTGATAAAACCAGAAGTCTAGTCTGAAGTAGCCGTATGCTCACTTTGTTTAAAAAAGAATAACAAACAAAACCCCTATTATTTTCTGATGTAAAGGTGGAATAATAAATACATACAGCAACAATCACTATCTTAACATAAAACATCTTCCCCTTATGCCAGGAGTACTAGGGCTGGAAGTACTGTGACTAGGAATGTAATGCATGTACATTTCCCCTCATGTAAAATACATGGGGAAAGTGCAACTAAATGTGCATTCACAAATAAGGTTTTTACAGCTGAGGTTTTTACATAAACTTGTGTTTATGTAAAATATAAAACACCGGAGGTTTTTCATCTACTGTGGCATCAGCTGAAGTCCCGTGCCTGCCAACACCATCTTTTCTGACAGCATTCATCTTTGGCTTGCAGCACTTCTCCTTGTGTGGTATGATAGTGGCAGCTTGGCTGCTCTAAGCCTGTGCATGCACTTAGCTTAAGGATCAAATGCAAGAGTTTAACTACTCATTTCAAGTCTTACTGTGTGGCTGCTGTGCTAAATGCCCTTGCTGCCTTGGAATATTACGTCCCAAATGTTTGCTGTTAATTGTTAGAAGTGGCCTGACTGTGAGGTTCTAATTTGCTATGAGTATTTTCTTCTCCTTCTAATAGAGTGAGACTTTCATTTTGATTTTCCCTGTTTATGCCAGTTGCCTTTGAGGCTTTCTGTAGCTTGCACTGAGACCCTCCACATAGCAGGGAAGACTGTTTTTTTTTTTTTCCTGTGATCCTGCAGCAAAGCTGGATTTGCAGCCTGTTGCCACTTGTCATGAGTTGGTGGCGTTATGAATGTGGTGTTCATACCATATGAACACTTGTATCCTGTTGCTGGATGTTGTAACAGTACCTCAGTGAAAAAAGCCATAAAGAAATGCCTGTTGACTTCTATCTGCTGTGTATATGTCTATAGATAAAGTATTTTTACTGCAAAGAATCGTCCTTTGTAAAGCTGAATATTAGTTGACTGTTGTTTCTATTTTGCACCCTTAAATTTTAGAATACCCCAAGAATGGATGCAAGTCATAAAATCAGTTACACTGAGAGGCTAGTCATTGAATACTTTTAGAAATCTATGCTGTAAAACTTAGCTGGTAGAGAAACTGTTGCTTAAATTGGATCAGCTCAGTGTTATTGGGGATATTAAACTATGTTACTGCTTAATCATTTCACACTGAGTTGTATCAATGTGTATAGCAAAAAAGTATCAGCAGGCCTGTAAAAGTGAGTTTAACATGTTAAAATAAATGTATTAATGGGGAAAGGGGGAGAGCTTAATGCAACTATGCCAAACTGAAGCTTCTGAACTCTTGATTGCCTTAAGTCTTAGTAGAGTGAGGACAATACTTGAGTTTGTAGCATTTTATTTAAACATACACTAGTACTTACTCTTTGTTCTGTGATACACGCATCTTACAGATAGCACTTGCTAGAATGGGCTCTCCAGCACCTGTTCTTCAGATTTTGTTATTGTAGTTCCACTGACTCATGTATGCAATAATACTTCGCATGTTGAATGAGCAATGCATTTTTATGGTGAAATAATACTTATCATTCTAAGCTCATTTGGGTTCAAGGTTTAAACGCTGCCATTAAAAAAAAAAAAAATGGATTTTTCTATACTTTTGATCAAACTGTTGTAATGTTTCAGTGACAAAGATTACATATTTATATTAAAAAGCAGATGTTGGACATCATATTTGTACATAAGTTATCAGAATTTTATATAGAAGAGAAACATATATGTGGAACTAAACATGGGAACACCTCTAAAGTAGAGTAAATACCATTGTTACTGTTTCTATGCACTGTGGAATTGGAAATTTACTTAATATTTTTACTCCAGGCTTCTGTTTATACCTCCAAGTTTTTACACTGAATGCAAGCTAGAAGCTTCACAGTTTTGTTTTTTTCAATACTGTCATTTCTCTCTTACAGGCTGTTTGGAGAGTATCAATAAAATATACTATGTCCTGAAATGATAATGTGTCTAAGGTTGTATTTTGCAAATGATGCTTTAAACCATAGAGATTTGATAATCTGCAATGACAAGGCTTTTCTAATTAGGCGCTGGGTTTTTACAGACTACTATGTATAGGAACCTGTGCAGTTTTGACCGGGTTATGCTACTGAGGAGGTGCTGTTAGCTCCAAAAAGAGGAAAGTTCAGTGCAGTGCAGTCGGACAGTGATTACTAAGGAGGTCTAGAAAACGCCTGTTGAATGTCAGTATTTGGGGCTTCATTAAACTCTTTATTTCAGTCTCAGCAGTGTACATATCTTCCCCATTGCAGGGGGAACACTGTGCTGCCTTGAGTATTTTCTGAAGGGAACGTTACAAGACATTGACACACTTGCTTTTGAAGCCTCACAACAACAGCCTATGCGGTGGCTGTGAAGTGCCGGGTTGTACTGTAACACAAGGTGTGCCTCTGCCTCACCCACACCTTCTAGAGATCAGCGTGTACTTTGGCCATTTGGCTTTGATTTAAGACTGCATTCAGTGGTGAAAATGCTCAGCTATTGATTTACACCATATTGCAAAGCAAATGTGTACTTTATAAAGGTACTCGGAGCCAACTTGGCCTCCTAATTTCTTGCTCCAGTTAAAACCTTTTCTCCTCAAAGTACACAAGTGTAACTTCAGGGGTTGGTAAAATACTTTCTGCTGTGCATGTCTAGCAATGGATTAGTTTTGTCACAGCAGAGATCACCTTAATTCTGATCTTTAGCTGTAAACTTTTCATATGCAGTACTTACTGCCTGGTACTGTATTGAGAAGAGCTAGGCTTTACGTAAAACTATTTGGGAATTATGTGGGATGGACTCAATTTCCTGGGACAGGAAGGAGATGGATTAGTGAACTCTTAAATCTGAAAAAAGCATTCTATATACAGAACCCCATGTGTTCTTCTGGGATTAATTTACTGTTTGGGGGTGGGTGGGGGAAACACCTTCTCATAGACTCAGGTCCTTTATCTTGGTTTATAGTAAAGTTAACTTGTGACGAATGCTTTTTGGCAGGATGGCAGAACTCTTAGACAGCGGAGTTACCTTGGAAAAGAGTGGACACGGAAGGTGAGGATAGCTGATGTTTCAGCTGGAGAAACATTTCTGTGGGGAGGGCACCTCCATGCTGAATACAAAAGGAGTTCAAATGGGGTTGTCCCGGCTGTGTTAGGAGTATGTAGCAGAGACCACAAATAGTTGTGAGTCCTGGGGAGGCTGTCGAGATGTAAGTTTGACTTGAAGAGTATTAGCTTTAAACTTGTTATGAAGGCTGTGAAGAGGCTAATAGGTTGGATAACATCTGGACAAGCACCTGTATGTGCTTGATGCTGCCACATTTTTGACTACCGTGAAGCGTTGCTCTCACATGGAAACCCTCTGGAGCAGTAAACACTGCCGCTCTATTGCGGCACAGTGCTTCACTGTCAGTATGCATTTTGTTTCCCAGGGTTTTTATTTTATCACTGCAGTAAAATAAAATAGGTACTTGCCTAAATGTTATGCCTGGATGCTCAAAGCAGGCTGGTAACAAGTGTCTATGAAGCGCATCTGTTAGTTTGTAAACAGCAGAACTGTGTTTTCTCACTGCCCTGCCCTGTCTGGCCATGCCACATTTCCCTCAACTTCATCCTTTTTGTTGGCGTTTCCTGCCCTTACTCGTACCATAGCATCTTCCATCCTCCCTGCATCCACCTCCTCTCTGCCCTAAAGTCACATGCCGTGTAGGTTTGTCATTGCTGCTAACTTGCTGGACAAGCTGAATTCAGTATCTTGGTTCCTGGGGGACCAAGTAAACGGAGGTGACTTGGTGTGGCCAAGCCATATCACCTCCAGACTGTCTGTTGGAATCAAGTAACTTTCAGAATCTGTCAAATACAAGCAGAATTTTCTCTTGGTTTCCAAAGCTTTGGTGGAATCTGTGTGGTTACTGAAGAAATTGGGGTGGGAGGATGAGGCTAAAATGCCTTTACCTGCAGCTCAGGCATAATTCTAATCTGCAGTTTCCAGGCTGAAAGGAATGCTACTCCCAAACAGGGAAATCTGCTGCTTTACAGTCAGATCAGGCATCCCAGTTTTGTCTTAATGCAGCAGTTTTCTTCATCTTGGATAATGTCTCGTTTTGAGTTCCGAAATAAACTTTTCATTTTACGGTAGGGAACTGTTGAGTTTCCTGGAAATCAACTGACATTTCCCTGACTTCTGAAAGGTCACTTATTGTCATTATTTTATTCCCATCAGAAGAAAATTCCCAATTAAGAACAGCTAGCACAGCTGGAATTAACCTGGTTTTGCTAATTAAGAGTAAATCTTCAAATATTTTATAAACACTAGTAAGCTTTTTAAGTGTCCGAGTGTTGTGGGCCTGCTAGCTAGCTTACTTTGAGGTCAGTGGGGTTCACCTCCTTTTCTGTATTTACAGGCATTGATTTACAGTATGTTTATAGCTGAATATGATGACAGGGAAGCAAATTTTATATAACAACAGATTTTATATAACAAATTTATAACAGAGGTTATAAGTGTCATTGCTTCGTGTTTTGGTCATGATGCAAGAATATACTTTACTACCACTATGGCTCTAATTCAGAAATTAAACCAGTGTGCTCCTCACCAAGCTCCTTAAGCTCCCAGCACAGATAAACCCAGCTTGTTTCCTACGAGCCGCTTGCTGCATTTGCCATCCAGTTTTCCATCCCAAACTTCCCACTGTGGGTTCACTCTTAAAAAATCTTTCTTGGCATGTTTTTCTGATGGCAGTTCATTTACCTTTGGAAAAGATTGGTTTTGTACCTGCCAGCTATACGTGCTTTTAACATGTCATGATCTTCTGGGGTGGTGGGAATAGCTGAAAGTCAAGAAGTAAGTACTACAGGTGGCTTAAGCGGTCATTTCTAAGTACAAGGTCCTTTGCTTCCCTGCCACGAAAGAGCACAGCATTTCTGGAAGTTGTCCTGTAATAATATAAAAAATAATTATTTAGAATAAGTAAAATCCTCCCGCACAGCACTTTTCACAAACAAAACCTGCAGCAGGGACAAAGCAGGGTGATAATCCCGAGCTGTGTTTTCTAATGCAGCGTGTCTCCAATGGCTTTTGGTGGTTTGCTGTACTGATGGCTGCAGTGGAGCGTCACAAGCAACCACAGAACACTGATGGCCTGTTCTCCCAGCAGGGTTTGGGTTTGGGTTACAGCAGATGAGGGGCACCCGCAAACGGCTGCCAGCGGGGGTCAGTCCTGCTGTGCACTGCTCTCCCCACCTTTGCTGTCAGTGTCATGTAGCTGCCAGCTGATTTGATGGAAATACGTGTTTTGCTTTTCTGTATTGGTTCTCAGATCGCTTCATTGATCCAAATCACAGCATGTTCCCCCTGCAAGGGGACACAACAATAGCAAATTGTTTGAGGGTGCCCTTTTCAGTAAGCAACCCACAGTTAGAGCAGATGAGGTGGAACCACAAGTGCAGTAAATCCAGCTCTCACGCTGCTGTGTTGTTGAAAGAGGTAAATCCTGGGAACCACATCTAATGTGCAGCTAGCTGAAACGCAAATTACATGCGCGGCTAACTCCAGCTATTTAACACTTGTGGGAAAAGAAAAAACCAAACCAAAAACCACAACCAAAACCAGCTTTGCTTTGTTTGAGGCTGCATGTAGAAACCTTAATTTAAAGTGATTTAAAGTGTGGCTGCAGTGGATCTTACCTGTTTGCTGCAGTAGGAAGGTAAGGTAAACAAACCCAGGTAATTCAATCTATAGCCACACTGTGAAGCTCTTCAGGCCTGCAGATCCTTAGGCTGTGCTTTGGCTTGAACTGACAGAGTTCTCAAACACCATCCTGCTGCCTGGGCTGTGATTAAGCAGTGATTGAGTGCAGCTGTTGAAAAGCAAAAATCATGTTCTGACTTGTAATCTGAAAACAACCATTGCTCAGAGAGTGATTTTGGATTCCTGATGCATTCCTGATTTTCTAAGCCTCAGACATGCATAGCTGAGCTGATTGGTTACTTCACCCCCTTTTTAGCCTCTTTTACTTATCTGTTTCTTGGGTTTATTTAAATTTGATGCAGGTGATGAACTGTGCCCATATGCAACCCATTGTCTCAGGTGTAGGATGGAGCTATCTCCATTCTGATTGAGAGACCCTAACTTCCTTGTGAAAATTACCCACCTAGTGTCATTTCTAAGTGACTCTTTTTATGATTCAAATTGGACCAGCAGAGATGATGATAAAAATGGCTAGTTACTGAAATACCATAATAGTAAACCCATTACTTAAGTAATGGTGTTAAGTAGAGGCTGCATGACTATGGAAAGCCTCTGGAGTTCTGCAGGTAATAAAGGATGCTGGAAACAGCTGAAATTACCAAGGACCCAGACTCACTTAGGCAGCAGAAAATGACAGAACATAAATGTTTCTTCATCATTTTTGGATCATATTAAAGTACTAATAGCCCAACTGGTGCTGGCTGCTGACAATGTTCCATCTAGACTGGTAGACTACATTCCCCTTTGTGACCATTTTCCTCTCAGTTCTTAATATACAACAGGCTGCCTACCAGCTCCCCTCTCACAAGGCTAACATCCCCCTGCTGCAATGCACGCTCTGAGGGAAAAGTTCACTTAAATCTTTGCATCTGTGTGAGGAGCATCGCATATGGCGGTACCCCCGCCGAGAAATTACTTTTGAATAGTTGGATTCAGTTAGTTAAATAATACGTGACTGTACCAAAGAGGAGCTGAAAAGGTAAATTTAATCACAGGAGTGACTGAAAAAGAATTCAATCCAGCTGGACTCTTTTAAGTGAGTAAAGGAGAATGAGCCCATCTTCTCATGAATGTGTGGGGGAAAATAAACACTGTATTGGGTCAGGCAGGCCCAAAGGAGGCTGTGACCCCATGGGTTGGAGCAGGCTCCTGACAGGATCTGTGGCCCCATGGAGAGAGGAGCTCGTGCTGGGGCAGAGTTGCTGCAGGACTGCTGACTCCACAGGGGGTCCGTGCTGGAGCAGCCTGTTCCTGACGGACTGCACCTCATGGAGGGACCAATGCTGGAGCAGCTTGTTCGTGAAGGACTGCAGCCCATGGAAGGGACCCACGCTGGAGCAGCCTGTTCCTGATGGACTGCACCTCATGGAGGGACCAATGCTGGAGCAGCCTGTTCCTGACGGACTGCACCTCATGGAGGGATCCACACTGGAGCAGTCTGTTCCTGAAGAACTGCACCTCATGGAGGGACCCACACTGGAGCAGCCTGTTCCTGAAGGATGTACCCCATGGAAGGGACCCACGCTGGAGCAGTCTGTTCCTGAAGGATGTACCCCATGGAAGGGACCCATGCTGGAGCAGCCTGTTCCTGACGGACTGCACCTCACGGAGGGACCCACACTGGAGCAGTCTGTTCCTGAAGGATGTACCCCATGGAAGGGACCCACGCTGGAGCAGCCTGTTCCTGATGGACTGCACCTCACGGAGGGACCCACACTGGAGCAGCCTGTTCCTGAAGGATGTACCCCATGGAAGGGACCCACACTGCAGCAGTTCATGAAGAACTGCAGCCCATGGGAAGGGCTCACATTGAAAAAGTTCCTGGAAGTTCCCTCCTGTGGCAGGGGCCCCACAGCAGAGCAGGGGATGAGTGTGAGGATGAGGAAGCAGCAGAATGTGTGTGATGGGGTGACCACAATCCCCACTCTCATCCGTCTGTGCTGTTCAGGAGGAGGAGGAGAAGGAGGTAGAGACACTGGGAGTGAAGTTGAGCATGGGAAGAAGGGAGGGGTGGGAGGAAGGTTCTAAGGTTTGTTCTTTTTTGTCATTATCCTACTCTGATGTGAACTGGCAATAAATTAAATTAATTCTTCCTAAGTCTGTTCTGGCCTGTGACAGTACTCTGTGAGTGATCCCCCTCTGTCCTTTTCTTGACCCACAAGTCTTTTATCATATTCTTCTCCTCCTGCTCTGTTGAGGAGGGGCAGTGACAGAGCTGCTTGTTGGGCTCCTGACATCCAGCCAAGGTCAACCCACCACAAACAAGTAGTTGCGCCCTTTAACAGCATCCATTTGGCCACGTGAATTTTTGGAAAGCTTTTATGGTGGGATTATGAGTCCCTTCAGGTATGGCTGATTTTAAAGGTATAGAAAATGTATTTCATGCATCTGTATTAGCTTTTGTTCCCTTCATTTAACTGTGGGTTTGCCAGTAGGTACCACCCAGACACTAAACCTGCAGGAAGATCTTGCTGAGCTAAAATCACTCACTGAAGGTCCCCCTGGGCCTGCTGTGAGAAGGTACACATTACATTAATAAACAGGTAATCTTTGTGTGGCTATCACAGAGTTGTCTCTGCTGAGCTATGGAATACTATGCAGCCTGTCCCACATTGGGGCAGGCAATAGCTGCATCACCACTCATCAGTAACCATGGCGTGTCAATTCTTAGATGTATTTGGTGGTGATGAGAAGCAGGAAATGCATTGCTGCATGGAGAAATGGTAGGAGAAGCCTTGTGAAAGGGCTCTCGGGTGAGGCGCAGGCTGCAAGAGCTGTGTTTAAAGAAACTGTCTCCAGCGGTTTGATTTATACTGTGCTCAGAGGAGCAGGGCCGCATGTTTTTGTAAATAAACCAAACTGCATCAAAGATGCTTTATTCCGAGCTGGGGTAACATACTGGGCTCTGGGCTGGCCAGCTGCCCAGGTCGAGAAAGGTCCCTTCCTGTGGAAGGGAAACTGGCAGATGGAGCAGAATTAGGAATCTTGATTGCTTTTAATTTTTGTCAGCTGTGCTGAAGAGACATAGCAAAAAGTCTACTTTGAAGTATCTTTATCTAAGTATTTTCAAATTTCAGAGTTATTTCTGTGCAACAGTATCTTTACAATATAGTCTTGCCAATGGAAATTGGTAAAACCGGCATCTTCTTCAGTTTTGGCCCTCCTACATATTCCGTGCCACATTTCTTGATGTTGACGGCAAAATAAAGTCCCTGCTACTGCCAGCTTGTAGTATACCTTCACAAAAATAATTTGCTGAAGTTTTTGGCTCCGTGGCAGTAACATAGCTGAGAGCAACGTGGCCTTGTGCAGCGCCAGAATTAGTTCCTGTTGTGAACCAGGATGTTAGAAACACTTAGCACCTTGCATTAACCTTATATTAACAATGACTAGTGAACATGTGTTCAAACATGGCACCTGTATCTGAGGCCAATTTACAATCCTCGGGTTGTGCAGATATAAGTAGCACTTTGGTTTCGGCTGCAAGATGTTTATCACTGACGGTAAAGTGCCAAGTTGGTTCCCCAGTTCCAGGCTGAGTTTGCAGCTAGGAAAACAGAGCTCAGTTGATTTAAAGAAGAGCTAAAGTCCTAAATTTGCTTGTCAGGGTGGGACCATGCTTCCAGGATAGCGAGGGAGTGCTTTCTTTGCTTTGGCAGAGTGCCTGGTCCTGCTACCCTGCTGTAACCAGTGAGAAATCGTCTCACGGGATTTCAGCCATAGATGCATTTTGATGCGTAAGGCCAGTAAGAGTGTCTTCTGCTCATGCATTTGTTCTGCAGAAACACAAGAGTTGCATCTGCTGCTCCACTATTTAGGCTATGAACGAGGCTAGTTTTAGTTTGGGGGGATTTTTAAAGGATTTTTTCTTTTTTCCTCTCTGAAGAACGTAACTGCGTAACAAATAGTTTCTAAGTAAAATCATTGGTTTACCCTTTGGTAAATTAAGCTGGTGCATAGATAAACCTTAGGCAAAACATTTGGTGAGAAAAGACCATGCATAGCAAAGCTGGATACCTTGATACACATGGCTGACTCATCAGTGTGACCTGGAGGTATTCAGAAGACATACAGAAGTGGCATTTAGGGACAAGGTTTAGTGGTGGACTTGGTGGTTTTGGGTGAACAGTTTGACTCGATAAAGGTCTTTTCCAACCTACATGATTCTATGAAACCTAAACTGAATCTACGAAATATGGAAAGCTCAGATATCATTTGTTTCATCTGAGCAAGTGCAGAAAGACATTTATTTTTTCTTCCAAGGATGACTTATAAATCAGAGATCTTGACTCACTAGCTTTGCAGGCAAAAGTGCTAATGCACTGATCAGCTTCTCTCACTCCCCACTGCACTAAGGTGTATCTGTGTTGTTTGGAGGTCCCTGGACCATGCCAGGGCCAAGCTCTTAGCTGCTGGATGTATTTCTATTAACAGTCATCAGCTGGGATTCTCCACTAAGATTTTGTTTCTAACTTCTGTCTTAATTTGTAACCAGCAATAATTCAGCTGCTGATCCTTTTTAATCTCTCCTCTCTGGGGAAGTTACTGGAGTCCTGAGGGTCTAATCCTGGCTTCAGCGACATAGCTTATTGTTCTGAGCATCATACCACCTCCTGTAGCTGTGGGAGGCAGATTCTGGGGAGGCCCAAAATGTAGGCTATGCCTTGTAGCTAGTCCTGCAACTGCCTGCAGCAGCATGGGAAGGTGACCTGATGGCCGCTTGCCACACTGCTGTTATTCTAAGCGTGAGGCTTTGATGCAGGCAGCTATTAATGTCCTAGCTTGAAGTTTTAATTTAATGCTAACTGGAGTCAGAAGAAAAGGAAAGCTTCTTCTGCCCTGTTCAAAGCTGAATTTGCAACAACTTAGTACCTTTAAAAAACCAAAAATATGACAATGCAAAAATAAGTGGCCATCAGCATGACAGCAATTCATCTGAATAAGCTATGCAAGCACTTTTTGAAACTTTATTTCCTTTTCCTCCCAGTTATAGAAAAGTATTTTGGAGAACTTTTCTCGTGCCATGTTTTTTGACTCTATACTTGTCAGGTTCATTGGCTGTCTAATGGTGTGCTGCATGTCCGGACATGCAGAGGAATGCGTTCAGCTACTGGTTCACTTTGGAGTCAGTGAGGCATTTGTTGAGTCCCACTTCCCCATTCAGGTTCCCTAGGAAAAAAACAACACCACATAACTTTTCCAGCTATACTGTGTATTTCTGGTGCTGTTTTAGCTCTTTTTATCTTCAAGTGAAGCCCCAAATCTCATTGTCTTTCTCAATCTACTTTTTAGGGAGAAAAAAATCCACCAAAAGGCAGGAGTATAAGCATGCCATAAATATACAAAGCTGATTGTAAAATTACTGCTGTATCATGACTTTTCTGATAGTGCAGAAAACTATCAGAAGTTTATTTATATCTACATAGAAAACTACCAGAAACTGTCAGGTTTCTGCTCTATATGAACCCACCGTGATTGCTAGAAATACGAAGATTAAAAAACAAGAGACATTCTAGAACTACACCCCTCTGTGTCTCATGGTTAGATACTGTACATCATCTTTACTTAAGCCATGTGCAGTTACTCCTGTGTTTGATGCTACATGAGTACATAGCAGGAGTTCATACATATTTATAAATCATTAATGAACTCCTAAATGCAATCAGTACTTACAAAAATGTACTTATTCCACTGAAGAGCAACAAGTTTATGTTTGAATAACAGCACTTTTGCACCAAATCTATTAATGAATGTTTGAATGGATGGAAAAGTGTTAGCCAGTGAAATCTCTTTAAAAGCCACCACATAGAAATGATCTAGCAATAATATTATTTTATAATTCCTAAGGTAGATGTTGTTGCACAGATATAATCCAGTGCAGAACTAACCCCCCCAAAATCAGTCTGCACATTTGGCTTGTTTTAACCCTATGGAAAAACGGGGATAACACTCTCAAGCTTTTGTGTTGCAGTAATGGAGGTGGCCAGAATGCAGGTTAAAACAAAAGCAGCAGTGCTGGTGGAGTGCTGTGTTGCTAAGTGGGCAGTCTCACTTCTGAACTCACCCAGTTAAAAGCAAGTGTGTCCCCTACAAAAAACATCTTCTGGAATTTTCTCCCGCTGTCACAATCAAATCCGTGTTTGGTCTCTAGTGGCTCATGACGGCAACAACTGTGCAAGGAAGTTTACAAGATAGTAAGACATAATGCTCTCTAAGACCTGGACAAAGTTTTATTATTCTGTATTTTCAAAACCAACTTCAAATGTAACATACTAATTAGACATATTTCCATCCTCATTTGATTCATGAATGAATTTGCCTAACCTGGAGATGTCTGCATGTTTAATCTACAAATGTTTATCAGTGGTTTTGCACCCTGGATAGAAAGTATTATGTAAGGAATTATCATTTCTCGGACTTAAAAACCTTCTGGCCCTCACTGTGATAACCACCTCTTGGCTGCCACCAGAAGTACAAACCAACTAGCACAAGCAGGGTGTTCAACCTTTGCCAAGAGCAGAACAGACATTGCAATGTGCTTAGCTGATTTTTCAGGAACAAGGTAAGACAAAAATGTAGCTTTATCTCCTTTACCACAGTCCTTATAAAGGTTCAGAGATGGCTGCTGCTATCCCAGCTGCTCACACACCTTTGCTGAGTTGATATGACCACTAGTTCCTGGAATCCTTATTCTTCTCCCTGATTGACCCCATGGCTCTGCCTCACAGTTACTGTTCTAAAATTACCACTCATTACTGGATTCTCTTTGTGTGGGTCTTTGGTCATAACAAGAGTGTGTAAACCTACCAAAAGTAATTGACATTTATTCTACACACATTTCTGAATGACATGAGTACTCTCTATTTATATAAGAATACAGTTCTAATCACTATTTATCTTGTAAATTGCAACTCTATGGAATAATTTTCTTTGCACCATCTGGCTTTATGTACTTTTTTAATGAGCTGATGAGTATTTATGCACTTTACAAGGAACAGCTAGTAAATCATTTATTACATTAAGAAGTGAAATAAAGATTTTTCAAAACTGAATTTGTATAAAGTTCACTGCTTTAAACATTGCAAATTTTGCCCAGTTACCAATGACAGTCTTGGTGGAGGCTTCATGGGATTCAGTTTTACCCAGTGAAAGGTAAGATATGGGCACATTTTTCCTAGTGATGCTGGTTGAACTGCCTTGGTGTAGAAATGAAAGCACAACTTCATTACAAACAGCACATTCACTGGTACTTTTGTCCTTATGATTTCAGTACTATAATTGTAATATTAAAACACAAGTACAGATTCCTGATACTGAACAGTATCAGTCAGGTACATGAAGGAAGATGCTATTACAATGCAAAGATTTCAGGAACTAGCAATCATTTGAACTCCACAGGAGACGAGAAAATGGAAGGATCTGGAAATCCCTGAAAGGAAGGAAACTTTTTTGAAGTAGGCAAATGTGAATAACACCTTTGCATATCTGCCTTTGGTTTTTCTACCATGCCTGCAACTCTGTCTCTAAGAAACCACAATTTATTGGTTTCGTATACACAAAAACTAAAAGCAGCATTAAATTTTTGACTCAAACCCTGTGAAGTTAAATCTTATTACTGATTTAGTGACTGCATCTAATTTTATATGAGCTAGGCATTAACAGCTGGCACTATGTCACTAAAAGTAATAATGCTCAATATTTTTGAGAAGCCTAAAACATCCTTAAATCATCCCAAGGGGGAACCTCAAAGAGTCTCATGGGAAAAAGAGATATTGGCAGATTTTGATTTTGTAAACTGATAATTTAAATGATATCTAACTATTGAGCATTAAAAGCTGTCAAAGCAAGGGTTTGTTCTATGGATGAAAAAAGCCATATCAGTAAGTGTTCTTCACTTAGAAAAACTTGCTACTAGAGCTGGAAAGTTCATTCCTCAAAAAAAAAAAAATCCCAGCTGGTCTGCACAGACTAGTGAAGGATTTATTTAGTAACCAGAGCAACAGTACTAGTAAATCATGTGAAGCTGAAACCACAAGAGAGAACAGTAAGAATAAACAAATTTTAAAGAAGAGGGGAAAAAAAACATTCCCCTTGTCCAATCACTTCATCCCCTTTTCACAAAGGCATGTAGTGATAGGACAAGGGGAATGACTTTTTTACTGAAAGAAAATAGATTTACATTAGACATTAGGAAGAAGTTCTTTACTGTGAGGGTGGTGAGACACTGGCACAGGTTGCACAGATAAGCTGTGGCTGCCTCATCTCTGGTCATCTTCAAGGTCAGGTTGGACTGGGCTTGGAGCAACCTGCTTTAGTGGAAGGTGTCCCTGCCTGTGGCAGCGGGCTGGAACTGGATAAGCTGTAAGGCCCCTTCCAACACAAACTAGCCTGTGATTCTGTATTACATAGCCACTGTGCACTGCTCATGATTTCCGCAATCTGTTGATGATTGACTCTAGTTTCTTTCCAATTACACTACCACATATTAGTCCGCTCAGTTCTCCTGTCCCATATCTTTGAGCTCCTCCTCTTGTTGTCACTCGGTAACTTTCAGCATCTGGATTCTTACTGGAAGTGAAAATCCTGTTCTTGGAGATGACACTGATAATATTGGATAGAACAAATCTCAAGATAGTTTGTACCTTCCAGTTGCTTTCTGGCATTAATGTCCACTCTAGCACTCAAGCAGCATGCTTTTAATCAGCATGGTTTTAAAGACAGTTTGACCTTCAGAAATCATATCTCCCTTTGCTCCTGGCCGTTGGGTTTCCATATTTTGTACTTAAGCTCAGTGCTCCTTCAGTAATGACACAGTGACTGCTTGTGAGGCTGCTCTGTCAATAGATCTCTGAAATGATAAGGGTAAACATGCCCTTTTTTGGCTGTTGTTTTTAAGTCAGATACTTAGGCAGATTTGGGCCACAGCTCCACCTGACACTTGTTTTTCGTGGCATAATTGGGAGTGTCAAAACTTCACTGGGAGGGAATGGAAGACACGGGCAGGAATGTGAACAAGCTTGACTGGTGAAACCACTGGAAGGTGAAGCTGTACAAGAGTCACCAGCTGCCTTCTAGAAAACAAGTGCTGCCTTCTTGCTGTCAACTTCAAAACATGCATATGCTATTAATATAATTGCCCCACAAGAGTAAAATCTGCCTAGCAGTATCTTGTTATGATGCTGCGACTGTAGCACAGGATTTGTCCACTAGATCTTACATTTCAGAGCCTGGCACATGTGTTAGCTTGAGAATTCTTACAACTACCTTCTTTAACCAGCTGTGCATCATGCTTGTGATGTTCAAGTTGCAATACAATTGTGGATAGCTAACAGCATGTGACCTCCTGCTCAATAAAGTTACTCTTTGTTTGACCTGCTGTCCCGACAGATGTTTGCCACCAGTTTGTCAATCGCTTTTTCTGCTGACATAACTGAGGTACGCCCTGCTCCCATGGTGAATTAAATCATGGCAATTGCAACTAGCACAATAGAAAATAAGAGCCCAGAATTCACACCTTTCCTATTTTCCCTTTCATTTCAACTTCCCAGTGGGCTAGGAACAGTTAAAAAAACCTAGCTACTTTGAAGACTACGGCATTTAGTAAAGATAACTTAGAGTCATCAGCAACTGTTAATAGAAATTCTGCCAGACACAGGCTTAAGAATAAACACAGATGTGTTACAAGGTGAATTTACTGCAAGACAAACAAAATTATTTACAGACTACAGCCTATGCTTTTGCATCATTACTTGTTCACAGAATGTTTAAAGGATTTAGGGCCTCAGCTTTCAGGCTGGATGCCACTGGGACTGGGATGGAGGGAGGAAGGGGAGTCTGTACTCAGTGGCAACCCAAATGACATGACCCACATGTTGCACTGGCCAGTCCTAAATGCAATATTGAGGGTTACAGCCTTCTGAACTCCTGATAGAGCCACATCTGACTCTGTCATATTTTTCAAATACAGCTTGGTACTGAAAAATAAATTGCAGCAAAGAAGGTTGTGACACAGTACATTAGGATCTCCTAGGTGGAGATCTAACAAGCTGAATGATTCCTGCTAACATATCAACTCTCAGTCGTGTAGAAGGGAACAACAACAACAAAGTCATGTGCTGAAATGTGTCACTGTGACCCTCTTCATTCAGATTTTGATTTTGTCTATCAGCATTGTATTGGTGTTTAAAAAAATATTTAGTAGGCTCAAAATTCAATTATATGCATTCTTAATTTGATTCACACTGAACTTATTAGATTAGGCTCATTAGATAAAGATTCAGAACTGAAGTTAATAATGAAAAAATATATTTGTTTGAAATTACACTATTTATCTTGCACAAACAGCTGAATTTGTAAGCCAGAAAAGCGACTGTCAAATACAAGGAACCTCATAGTGCACCTCATCCTAATAAAAATTAAATCGATCAACAAAATTGAGAATTCTTATTAACCTACAAGTGATTTCATTTTGATCACTTTAGTAATAAAACTCAGAAAAGTGGGCAAATCAGTAACTTAATCAGCTACTTTTTAAAAAGTGATTTTCACAAAACTGAAAATAATGATGAGTATTTTGTGGTCCTTGACGAAAGGACCCAAACAAAGAAAACAGAAACTAGTAGTTGCTGATGAACATTCTGTCAGTGAAGCCTTAGAATGCAATCAGGAAAAAAGCCAGGATAGTTAAAATGCCATACAGTGTGGTGGGAAGGTGAAAACAATGGCAACAGCCCAAATTAGTGCATTCCATTGATAACAAAGGAGAAGATACTATTGCTTTGTTAAATAACCTAGGAATTAAAGGAAATTGTTGATGTGAAATTTTTGCCAACAGAAAGAAACAGAGAATTGAATGTGGATACAGGGCAAATTCTAACAATGATATTACTAGACTGAAATGTAAGAATTTTTAACAGTGCTTTAAAAATGTGTTCAATGAATAGACTTGTATTCTGAGAAAATAGGTGAATATTATAATAGAGGACAAAGACTAAACACTTTTGTCTAACAGTATACTTGAAGAAAAATTTAAACAGCAGTAGTGAAGCTAGGTAATTTGCATCATTAAGCCAGGATAATTTGTATACAGGTTTTCAAAAGAGATTTCTGGAACCTCTTTCTGATCTCAATCAAGATTATGATTCTCAGTAAATCTGGGAGTCATAAAGAACGGAAGAAAGCTAATAGAGGAAGCCAGGAGAAAATAAAAGGGATGACCCAGGTTAATTACATGCCTATCATCTTGATAGTGATCCTCAGCCAAATATCCAAGTGGCTCATGTAGGCCTAAATTAATGACTATTTAAGCATAATTACTACTCATAAAAGATAGTTCCAGAAAGTAGATCTTATAATGCAATTGTGGTATCTCTTCTTTAGGCAAATGCTCATTTGATGAAAGAAGCAGTGATATTATATCCCTAAGCTTCAGTTAGTCATTTGACTGGTACAGAAAATCAGTTTAATTAAAAATTCTAGGAATATAAAAAACGCAGAATGCCATACAGTAAAGTGGACTGTGAATAATTAACAGGTCTCAAAACACAGAAGAGGACCAATCAGTGAACACTTGTGGGAGTGATTCAGTTCCTCTGGAGATCAATTTTGTCCGTCAATCAGTGAACACTTGTGGGAGTGATTCATTTCCTCTGGGGATCAATCTTGTCCATCTGCTATTTTTTCTTACCAGTGATCTTAAAGAAGGTACACTCAATTATCACCAATCCACAACAGCTTGGTAATAGAATTGGGGGTGTGCGAAACAATGGAGGCTGAAGTCACTTACAGAGTGACTTGGAGCTCTTGGTGAACAGGGTGGGCCTAAAAAAACCTTAACAATAATTCTTTATTTATATATATGTATTTTATTTGTATCTTAGATACACAGAATCATGGAATCGTAGACTGATTTGGGTTGGAAGGGACCTTAAAGCTCATCCAGTTCCAACCCCCTGCCACGGGCAGGGACATCTTCCACTAGAGCAGGTTGCTCCAAGCGCTGTCCAACCTGGCCTTGAACGCTGCCAGGGATGGGGCAGCTGCAGCTTCTCTGGGCTCACAAGCCTCACAATAAAACACACTATGTGGAAACACATACAGGATATAGCCACTTTAAGTAGTTCTTTTGAGTTTTTGATGTGACACAGTCAATAGGGCTAAAGTTTTGAGGAGACGCGCATTGACAGCAGAGCAGAGGGACTCCATCTCCTCAGTTTGAAATGAAGATTGTGAGAGCTCACCTTAGCTTAGCCAGTAAGTATATGTACACACACATATATATGTATACATACATTTGGTCAATGAGAAAATGAACATGAGCCAGCTTCGGTGTGCACTCGCAGCCTAGAAAGCCAGCCATATCCTGGGTGGCATCAAAAGGAGCGTGACCAGCAGGTCGAAGGTGGTGATTTCTGCCCCTCTACTCTGCTCTTGTGACACCTCACTTGGAGTATTGTGTGCAGTTCTGGTGTCCTCAACATAAAAAGGACATGGAACCGTTGGAACAAGTACAGAGGAGGCCACGAGGATGATCAGGGGTCTGGAGCACTGAAACAAAGGTGGGCACAAAATTACTAAATGAAATATATAAGCTTTTAGAATCAGTTTTAAGTAATGCTAAGTGTGATGGCTTTGTAACAGTAGCAATGAAAAATTACTGAGGTGCACGATTCACAGAAAAAAGAAATAAGAGTACAGCTAGAGAACGTACTGAGAATTCTTGTATAAGATAAACCATTGCAGCTGACGTAGTTTTGGGCCTTAATGACCTTAGTACAGAATGTGTGTAAGACAAACAGGCTAAAAGAACATGACATAAGGATAAGGAGTATATAGAAATGGCAGGTGTCCAGGATGGGCTGCAGTTAAACCAACTGATAAGTGGAAGGACAGGATGGTAGCTATGTCTGCGGT
>WYDI02039796.1:51431-66652 GCA_009867235.2 Psittacus erithacus
TGGGTGACATGGTTTAGTGTGAGGTGTCCCTGCCCATGGCAGGGGGGTTGGAACTGGATGATCTTAAGGTCCTTTCCCACCCTAACTATTCTACGATTCTATGTTACAACCTTCTGTGTTGGAAAGGTGGTGGCTTACTTGAAAGGTGAGATTTGCAGGAAATTGCTACCTAGGTATAGGTTGGCATGGACCTTTCCAACCCTAACTGTTCTATGATTCAATAATACATATGTATATATAAATGGAGATTCCTGGGGGAACTGTACTAGCAGCCAGACACTGTCTTGTGGCTAAGAATTAAATCAAGCAGGCTTAAGGTGGTAAATAAGGCACTTTTTACAGAAACCCCCCCGCTAATTTCAGAGTGCAGCAGCCCGCTCTCCGCGGTTACGGCACCGGCCGGCCCTTCCCGCGGCACGCTGGCACAGCCGGTCCCCACAGCCGCAGCTAACGGCCACTAACGGCCACAAACGACCAAAACCCGTCACCAAGAGCCCGCCTCACGGCCCCCGGCACCCTGCCCCCGCCACGCGGAGCTCCTCCCGCCCGCTGCCCTTTCCGGTGCCTCCCCCCTCCCTCCTCCCGGCGCTGCCACATCCTCCGCTGACATCAGCCCGCGGCGCCATATTGGAGGAGAAGCTGCCTCCGCCAGCTCGGCCTCCGCAGGGGGGGACTCCGGCCCCCGCAGCCTCCGCCTCCCCCCTGCGCCGCTCCCCATGACTCCCCGCGGCCGGCCGCTGTCCCGGTGCGGATAGGGTGAAGGCGACTGCGGTTTCCGTCGCTTCTCCTCTCCCCGAGCTGTCACCTTTGCCCGCAGCGGGCCTCTGCCCTCCCGCAGCCTCCAGCCATGACTTCCCTGACCCAGCGCAGCTCCGGCCTGGTGCAGCGCCGGACCGAGGCCTCCCGCAGTGCCGCCGCCGACAAGGAGCGGGGAGCGGGGGGTGGTTCGGAGGATGAAGGCCGCCGGGACGAGTCCGGCGACGACGAGAAGGGAGACTCCAAGGAAACACGACTCACTCTCATGGAGGAGGTGCTGCTTCTGGGCCTCAAGGACCGTGAGGTGCGGCTGGGGCCGTGGCGGCAGGGCTGGGGTGGGACAAGATGAGGGAGTCTGAGCAGGCGCTGGCTGAGGAGGCCCGACGGTGCTTGGGGAAGGAGGAAGGGAACAGGATGGCTGAGGGGGCACCGGTGACTTGGGGGCTTATGGAGAGCATTTATAGGAAAGGGGAGCCCAAGTGGTGCTAGGGTATGGGTGGGATGACGGCAAGGGCGCTGCTAGGTGGGTGCTGCTGCGGGTTTGGAGCAGAGGCGTGATGTTGCTGGGGTTAGGGGTGAATGCTGGAGCAGGCTCAGTGCTCTGAGGGAGATGGGGAAGGTGCTTGGATTTTGGGGAGGAGGGCCCTGGCCAAGAGTTTGGATTGCCCTTTGAATGCAGGGTTTGCAGAGGAGTTCTTACATTGTAGCTTCTCAAGGAAGGCAGCATAACGGTTGGGGCAATATAGGAGACTGGAGGTGAGGACCAGGGCCTCTTGTCAGTGTTGGTAGGAGGCCTGGGCAGATCTGTGATATTTATACTCCTTCTCCTACAATTTACCCATGGGTCTAATGTCTTGTCAACTCTTACCTACTCTGTCAGACACAACTCTGTAGTAGTTATGGGGTTCTCAGATGTTTTAAGATCTAATCTTACATTCTGAGGCTCTAACCTTACATTCTGCTAAGACTTTCCAGGCTAAGGGCTCTAATCTTACATTCTATTAAGACTTTCCAGGCTGATGCATGTGAGCAGTGCCTTAAAATTGAGGGAGGGATATATGACAGAAATGGGTCTTGATTAATAAGAAGTGTGTGAAAATGGGGAAATGGCATAATTATATAGTTCTGTGGTTTTACTGAATTTATAAGTTAGTTGTTCTGATACTGTGAATAACAGTAATTGAGGAAGGCTTACTGCTGCCAGCGTGTTGGATTTTTATTTCATTTGAAAGAGGTAATCAATATAAAAAGTGTGCCCATTGACCTGTTGGGGAAACAGTTTAATCTGAAGTCGTGTATTGTGAAGCCTAATGTGTCTTAGTTATGAGTTACAATGAATTTTATAAGCAACCTATTTGCCTGCCTTTTTTTTTTTTCTGGGTGTGTGTGTGCGTGTGGTAAGTACATTAATGAAGCCAGTTCATTGATTTGGGTGGAAGTCTCTTAAAACTGTTCATAAGGACAGAATACTGGAGGAGGGAAGTCGGTAAGCTATATATTCTTTGACAGTGTGTTGCATCTAAAATAGATTTGCTGGTTTGGTGAATAGATTAAAGAGTAGTCCTGGTTAACATTTGGGTTTTTTTAATGCATGTGGTTATTTCTGTATACATACCTGCTGCAGTAGCATATACGCATATATTATTTCTCTCACTGATTGTGTATTTTAGACCATATTCTTGCCATCCTGTTTTTCATATGGACCTTGCCATGGCATCCTGATAAACTTTGTAGATGTTCAGTGATGTGTACTTTCAGCAGTTGAATTGAGGACTTGTGTATATGCACGTTTCTCTTTCTGCACACCTGAATATTTGCAGGAAAGTAAGACGAATGTGACAAGGCAGATACCTTGCAGATTGCCTAAGTGGTCTTGCCTTGAGGAAGGTGAGATAAACTGGGGGATCTTTCTGCTATTTTTTTTTTTTCCTGTGGACTGTGTACTGAATCTGCTGAATTTGTGGGCCTTAGGCTCTAAAGATTCTTTCTGTGTAGAAAGAATATATGGTGCAAATCTTCATCATATAATCAAAAGTTAATAGTTAATATTTGGCTTAAAAATGCAGATTTTTACTAGTATGCATTAAAATTTCAAATAATCTAACTTTGCTAAGTGCAGCAGTGGCACACACTGCAGATGATCAAGTACTCCTTTGTATGGCAAAAGGAACTGAAAGGCTACAGTGGCACAGACACATGTAAATCCCTTGGGATTTTGCAGTTGAGACATCAGGCAAAAAGAATGATATTATCATCTCTAGGTTAGGGGGCTTGTATGCAGAAACTGTAGCATGCACTGTTTTTGAATGCATCATGAATGAATCATTAGGGTTTGTGTTTTTGGTTTTGGGTCTGCTTGTACCACTGTGTACAAGCTGCACTATGTGAAACACTTTGTTCCTGTTTTTTCCTTTCAAAACTGGAAATAAAATGGTAGACTCATTTGCAAAGGTGATTTTTTTTTTTGTTAGTGCTCTTTATTGTTTTAATGATAAGTAGGCAAAATTTACTTACTTTACACATTGGAAATGATTTTTACAAAATTTTTCCTTCCAATAGAATTGATTTTCTGTGACATCTGTGTGAGACTTGCTCATGACAGCAAGCAGAGAAAAGCAGTAGAGGGTCTGTAAAGTAGAATCGTAAAACTATACGAAGTCTAAGGGAAAGGCGAAGGCAAGTGTGTGAGCTATAAGCTCAACTGAAGGCCAGTAAATTTAAAGCTGATAACATCCTTCCTGTTCATTCCACCAGGATACAATAATTTAATGTTGAGTTTAAAATAAATACAAAATAATAATTAAACAAAAAAAAAAAAAGTCAGAGTTGTCCAAAGAATGTATTTCCCTAAAAATAGCTTCTCTCTCAGAAGTCACTGATACAAGCGTTGAACTTAGCTTTCAAGGTTTGGTGCATTTTTTTTTTTTTTTCCTAAAGTTAAACACTGGTGAATATGGCATAACATCATGTAAATATACACAAAATGCCTTGTGTATGGAGTGACCACTTATAATTTGTTAGTGTAGGTGACTGTCTTTACTCTTAGGAGACAGTGTTTCAGGCAGTGATGGATTGATGAGTTCAGTATTTCTAGGAGATTGTCAGATGGGTATCTGAAACCTGGTTTCAGCATTGCAGACAGCCACAGCAAAACTTGTGAGTTGTTGCCTGATTGCTGCTGCAATATGGGGTTGGTGGTGAGAATGTCTGTTTGTCCTAGAACACAGCACACCTGAATTCCGTGCTGTTCAGTGCTTGAACACAATTAACTGCATTGCACATGGTTTTGAACATGGCTTTTTTTTGTAGTTGTTTTCTTTCCTTTTTTTTTTTCTTTTTATTTTCCCTGTTTGGTATAAGTAAATTGTACTTGATGTATGTGTACTGGTTTCTCTTTTCCACCAGTGGTTTCTCTTCCATTTGTGTATTCTATGTATACATAACTACATCTGTATTCCAAGGTCAAAGTAGGTTATAGGGGATATATGCTGAAATATGCACATGCTTGTATGATATGACAGATGTGGTGTCGTTTGGGGAGCAGGTAATATGCTGGAACAAAATATGTTGCTAGAATTCTTCAGGGAGCATCGTAAGAACACCTACACTTATTTGGAAACCCTTCAGAAACATGCCTGGGAAGGAGAGTCGTGTTCGTCCATTTAGAGTAGAGCAATACCCTGTTGCTATAGGAATAAAAAATACTCACTGAAATAAAATACTTTGCTGTATAAAGTTAAAAATAGTATTGTGGTAGGATAGGTCAAAGCCACAGTAAAAAGGAGTTTATTTTGTGGAAATACTGAAGCATCTGAGGTCATCATTCCCAAAAGAAGGAATTAGTAAATGTTAAAAGTTAGCTTATTTAAAAATGACAAATGAGAGATGAATACGGGTCAGTTTGTTCATTGCAGCTCTTTCAGACATCTCGTAACTCAGTCCTGTAATAAACTGAGAGGTTTCTAAGTGGCTGCGCTGTCTTAACTGTTTTTTGTTGGTGTGGGTTGTTTTTTTTTTTTGTTTTTTTTTGTTTTTTTCCTCTGCTTCTGGGTTTGGGTTTTTCTTCCTCTCTTTTTTGGAGTTCTCATATGATACGTGTTAGGAGTCTCTTCAAATACAGCAGTGCACACAGCTGCTTCTGCAGTCTATACACTCAACAAAACAAATTGAAGCAGCTATTGAGACCTGGTACCTAATCAGATAAAATATTTATTTGGTCTGTAACTAATTCCTTACTTGCTGAAAGAAAACTTATTTATGGTGTGCTGAAATAATCATCGTGCACTGTGGTCTTCTGGAGCAGTAAGTATTTCTGGGCTTATTTACCCTTTCTTTGGTGAAGGCTAAAATGTCATTTGTGAGAGTGAAGTAATGTTAAATCACCTTTTAGGGTACATGAATTATGTTGTATCTTTGCTACTTATCTTTGGCCTTCAGAAACTTCCATTTATTGCTGAAGATGTAGTGTTACAGCGTAGCTTTCTGTCCAAATAGGTATTGTGAAGGTGTCCAGTTTAAATTTTTTGTCGTATTAAAGTAAGTTATTAGGGAGCTAGTTTGCCTGCTTCAGATATGCTGTTTTGTGTGGATCAGATTAGTTCTGAAATGTAGTTTCTGTATTCTTATTAGAAATATGAGTGTCTGGATTTGTTACTGAACCCTGTATTTTAATCCTGAAGAGATTTTCCTGAAAGGTAAAATAAGAATTTTGAAAACATTCAGGGTGTGGGTGGCATTTTCCCTGATACAAAGGTCAGGGAAATTGATATTATGATGTAGTTGAGGTTTTTTTGCCGGTGTAACAAGCAGGTTTTGAAAAGTCTTCAAAATATCTTTTTGTTTTGGCATTTTTTTTTTTTATTATTATTTTGTTTTGTTTTTTTCCCTTTTCTTTTTCTTATAAAAAAGTTTAGGCAACAGCCTTAATGTCCGCTCAAAAGCTCCCAAGTGTTGCTGGAAAATGAGACGAATGAAACATGAAGAGGCGTCTGCTGGGAATTTGAATTTCGGTCGGAAGGATGATGTATGAATGTGTTGAAACCTTGACAGAGACATGCTTTTTCTCAAATGTTCAGGGACTAATAACAACAAAGTGTGTAATGTCTGTGGTGAAAAATTATTTCTTTCATAGTTTTCTACCTTCTTGGTCCTTTCCTTAATTTCATTTCATGTCCATGCATAAATTACATGGTAGGAGAAGATAGGAGATGTGGGAGAAGGAGTACCCCAATTCTATATGCTAAATGATGCAGTGAGGTGCCTCTTTGCTGCTGAGTAAGTCCTGCTTTTGGGTTCTTTGGAGGACATGCTGATTTGAAAGTGGCATTTTGGATACAAGTTGACTTGTGTCAACAATGGTGTTTGTATTTCGTAGTTTTGCATGCAGCTAGTGTGGCTATCCTCACTCTAACAGCATGGCTAATCTGTAATTTGAATTATTTATTAATGAATAACTTCCAGAGTGTTGTAGTTGCTTCTTTCATGTCAAGCTGTCTAGTGTAGGGCAAAGACAAACATTGTCAGAGCCTTTCTAGTGATGCATCTCAGTTTTTTCAAAGTGCTCTTAAAAAAAGCTGTAAGTCACCTTCATCTCCCTATAGCAAACTGCTTTTATTAAAAACAAATAAAATAAAAAAAATTATATATAAGAAGGTATTGCTGCTACTTGCTGGAGTGGAAATAATCATGGAACTGAAGACTAATTGGCATTATTTTAGGTGTTGTTTGTTCCTCAGTTAGTGCAGGTACTGCATCATTTACCTCAGTTAAGCTACATGTAATGGGTCTTTGCAAGGCTGAATTGAACAGGCTAAGTGTTGCAGCCAGTATATTCAAGAATGACTGTTACTCACAGAGTAGATAATCACTACAACACATAGTCACTCCTGTGTTGCATTACTGGGGAAGAAGGAAGGTAGTCTGGGGTAAATACGTGGCTTTGTTTCTTCTGTGTAGATAACATTCTCAATTTGTTTTCTCATAACTTTGAGTAAAGAAAGAAAATAAAAATGGTCAACTTATTTGTCACTTTTAACTGGGTTTTTATTGGCTTGCAAACAGGTTTTAGATCAATTTCAGTAATCTGTTTTCTTCCAGAAATATTCATAGCACATTATTGCAGAATGATTTCCTATATGCTTTTCAGATACAAAAATTGAAGGTTACACATATAATAGCATACTACTGTACTACTGGCCTCTAAATACACTTTATGTAAGGCTGGGAACACACAGGTGTGTGGTACTATGACTGAGCTGTTAAGTCTGTGTGCAAACCAGTATTATGCATGTCAAGTCTTTCTCACCTCCCTACTATATGCTGTACTAAGCTACTGAATTTCAACCCTTTTTTTTTTTTTCCTTCTCTCTTACCCTCCTACCCCCCTTATTTGTGAGGGACTGTTAAGATAATAACTTAGTGTGCCCTATAAGCAAGATCTCTGTAATTAGAGAGGTGTTGAACTCATAGCTGTTTTATTATTTGTGGATGTTACAGGATTTGCTCATCACACTGGGAAGCTAGTCTGTTGAGGTTTTAGCATATCTTTCTGTTGCTGATATTCTTCTAAGCACTTGTAAGCTGCTTACTGCTATATTCTTCCTTGTCATCTGCCCTTATGGTCTTACTAGATAGCATCATGTTGTTGTATTATTTACAAAGTCCTTAACTGCCAGGCTGGGTGTCTTTTGTACATGGGCTGTACCATGAGGTTTCTATTTAGCCTGTCATTCTTGTACAACACAGCACATTGCATTTCCATTTTTTACTTTAGTAGATGCTAGATTTCACGTGGGTACTTCCACATTCAACCACAATGAGTCTGTACCGGAAGAGGAGCATTCCGTGTGTATCTTGTTGCCATTTCAGTATGTCTTCTGCAGTGAGCAGTAGAGAAGGCTTGGTTAAGGTAAATGCCAGCTAGATATTCAGTCCTAATCAGTATCAATCACTTTCACTCTGTGGATAAAGAACTGGCTGGATGTCTGCAAGCAAAGAGTTGTGGTCAGTGTCCACCTGGAGTCCAGTAACGAGTGGTGTCCCTCAGGGAACAGTGTTGGGACCGGTCTTGTTCAAGGTCTTTGTCGGTGACATGGACAGTGGGATTGAGTGTGCCCTCAGCAAGTTTGCTGATGACACCAAGCTGTGTGGTTTGGTTGATATGCTGAAAGTGTTCATGTGGCATTATTACAAGATGGTCGGTTACTTGAAAATTGTTTGCACCTGGGTAAGTGAAACAAGTGAGAGGCCTGTTCTGAAAAGAGCAATCTGGAAGAAAGCTAGGGTAAGTTTAAACACTCAAAACATGACTCTGGAAATCCATCCATGTTAATGACCAGATGCAGATCCCTCAAAGTGTATAGCTCCCTAATTTGAAGTGACACAGTGCTTTATATAGTGTTTTAAATTGTGACTGCTCCAGGAGAAAAAGTAGAAGAGAAGGATAACTGTTGTGTTTGGGGGCACATACAGTTTTTTTGTAAGCATAGAGGAGGGAATTGTAGTCTTAGTGTTGCCTAGTTAAACTTCCACCTGTTATTTATTCAGCTGTTACTGTACCTGCTTTGTCTGTAATAGAAGGGCATACCAGGTTCAGGTTTTTCTCATCGTTTTTAAGAAAAGTGTACTGAACCTGCCTGGAATAGAATTAATTTTCTTCATCACAGCCAGTATGGTGCTGTGTCTTCAGTTTTTGACCAGAACAGTGCTGATAACACACCCTTGTTTTATCTCTTGCTGAACAGTGTTTGTGCAGTGTTGGGATCATGTCTGTTTCTCACTCTGAGTGGGTTGGGGTGTGCAAGAGGATGGGAGGGGGGCATCCAGGACAGCTGACCCCAACTGGCCAGAGGGATATCCCATGCTGTATAGTGTCATGGTCAGCAGTAAAAAGGGAGGGAAGGGCCAGGGCGGGTAGCTGGTCATTGCTTGGGGAGTGGCTGGGCACCAGTCCGCTTGTGGCAGGTGGTGAGTTGGTATTTTGCATCACCTAGTTTTGTTTTGGCTATTTCACTTTTCCAGTTTCTCCTCCCATCCTGCTGTGGGGGAGATTGGAAGAGTGGTTATGTGGGACTCAGCTGCCAGCCAGGGTCAGCCCACCGTTAGGGGATGCTAAATATGTTCATGGTTTGTGTTGTCAGCTTCTGGTTGTTAGATCTAGGCAGGATGCAAAGTATTTTTGCTTACTGCTGTGGGAAGACTTGGGGGTTCTTAAATTGAAATACCTGATGTGGAGGATTTAAGCAATCTAATTAAACATTTTCAAGTAAATGTCAGATTTTATACTCAGGGACAGTAGCTGGTAGTGTGTAAATCAGTTTGCAGTTTATGGAATAAATAAATTATATCTTTATTTTGCACCAACTGTGGAGAATAGAGAATGGACCCTGGTGGAAGCTGGCTTTGCAAGAGCCATGCAAATATTTGAAGTCATTACCTGCATGTGTATACACTTAATCATGCTGAAAGTTAGGCTCCTAAGTTTGTCTTTTCATTCCTAAATGAGCAGTCAGACTCTCAAGTGTTGATTTGTTCAGGGGTCTTATAAAGGTTCAGCAGTGTGCATGTGTTAATTCCTTCTCTTCAGCAACGTTAGGTTGTATAATTATCTTCATTTTAGTGAAGAAATGCGTCTATGTAAGATATGTCTGTGCACATGCCTAAAAAGCTGGGTAATAGCATTTGGCTTTAGCGTCTTCAGTTAGTCAACAATTGCTGTTTGTTACTTATTCTTAAGTGCAGTGGCAGATTAATCAAATACTTGACAAGTTTCTTATCAACAGTACTGCACTTAGTAGAATATGTATGCTTGCTTTCAGAAAGTATTTCTAGTGTTTTGCAGTCAGACACTTCAGAGACTTTCCTCACTAACTTATCTTCTGTTTAAAATTAGACTGCAACTTATGTTCCAGCAAGATGGTTAATGATTTCAGTTGCATTAAAAGAGGAAATCAAGAGGGACTGCAGTCAGACATCAAAGTTCTCACTTCATAGTATTCCAATGATAAACACTTCTGCACTCTGCTTTTTTCTTTCTTAAACAGATACTAATTTTCAGAAATTCTGTATGTACCATTAGATGTTACAATGATTACAATTAGATATTGGGGTGTTGATCAATGAGAAAATGAACATGAGCCAGCTTCAGTGTGCACTCGCAGCACAGAAAACCAACCATATCCTGGGCTGCATCAAAAGGAGCGTGACCAGTAGGTTGAAGGAGGTAATCCTGCCCCTCTACCCTGCTCTCGTGAGACCTCACTTGGAGTATTATGTGCAGTTCTGGTGTCCTCAACATAAAAAAGACATGGAACTGTTGGAACAAATCCAGAGGAGGGCCACAAAGGATAATCAGGGAACTGGAGCACCTCGCGTATGAAGGCAGGCTGAGAAAGTTGGGGCTGTTCAGCCTGGAGAAGAGAAGGCTGCATGGAGACCTCAGAGTAGCCTTCCAGTATCTGAAGGGAGCCTCTAAGGATGCTGGAGAGGGACTCTTCATTAGGGACTGTAGTGATAAGACAAGGGGTAACGGGTTCAGACTTAAACAAGGGAAGTTTAGACTGGGTACAAGGAGGAAGTTCTTTACTGTAAGGGTGGTGAGGCGCTGGAATGGGTTGCCCAGGGAAGTGGTGAATGCTCCATCCCTGGTGGTGTTCAAGGCCAGATTGGACAGAGCCTTGGGTGACATGATTTAGTGTGAGATGTCCCTGCCCATGGCAGGGGGTTTGGAACTAGACGATCTTAAGGTCCTTTCCCACCCTAACTATTCTATGATTCTGTGTTACAACCTTCTGTGTTGGGAAGGTGGTGGCTTACTTGAAAGGTGAGATTTGCAGCAAAGAACTACCTAGGTATAGGTTGGCATGGACCCTTTACCTAGTGTGAAGAGAAGGAAGAGGAATCCAGTTTATTTTCATTGCAGATGTCTTGAAGAAAGGGAAACCTTTGACATGTGAGACAATCCAGGGTATTCCTCTAGCAGGTGTTTTACTTGACTGTCTTGAATATTGGCAATTTCTGGGCATGTTGTTTTTATCTTTTTATTACTATTTTTGTGGGGCTAACTGGTAAAACGGATGAATGCCTCCTACAATTTTGTCTTCAGAAATTCCTTTTTTTTTGTTTCCAATTATGTAGGTAGATAGAACTGTTATTTCTTGACTGAATCTCAAATTCCTTTGTAGCCATTTAAGGGGTATCATAAAAAACCAAATCTCTTAGTTTTGGTTATTACAAATATGTCTATATAATATATACAATTTATACATTCTCTCAATGCATTCCTGTCAGGTGAAGTTGGATCATGTCTCTAAGCAGATACATCTTGAAACAGATTGGCCTACAGAAGCATTGAAAATCTTCTAGATAATGTAAAATCTAGAAATTTTACTGAATCTTATTGCTGTCAAAACCAAAAATCTGCTTTGCATTTTGGGGTTCCTTGTTGTCTTAGAACCTAAACATGAGAAAAAACTTTTTGAGAGTGTTCCCAGCATCCATTTTGTATCCCAGAATTGCAGGGGCTTCTGTTCTCTCTTGTTTTGTAGGTCCATAGAGGAGGGAAGATATTTGAACTGTCATTGAAGACTTACTTAAGCAAGACCCTAACCTTGAACATTTTATTTTCAACTGACTGTGGATAGGTTGGGGTAGGACCATAGATTTGGCAGTTCCTTGCCAAAGGAGATTGACTTGGGTCTTGACAGAGCATGCTGTCAGAGAAGCCAAATGTGGTTTGATGTTTTAATCTGTTTGGCATTTTGCAGTACTGTAGTGTCATGAAGTATAAGATTTTCTTAGAGGTAAAAAATCAATAGCTATTAGGCTTAATAAATTGATATGTGTGTATTGAATGTGTTTTAGAAAGTAATGGAAGTCATTAAAGCACATTCACGTTTTGACCATGTCAGCTTTCCTTGTTGAAGATTTAGTCACAGCTGCAGCTTCCTTGTTGTGGTTACACTTGTCTCCAGGTAGATTAAATTGCAGTCTAACCCTAACCTGCATTAGAAAGAAAAGAACAGGTCTTTTTGATCTTGTGAAGGTGAAAATGGATCAATTCATATAAGATACCTCTTGTGAGAGCAGCCTAATTTTACCATGAGGATTCAAGTAATTTTGGGCATTCAATGCAATGAAGCTTTTCCTCTGGTCTTTGGTCTCTATTGCTTGTATTTCCCCCCATCTTCTTATAAGTATGTTTAGTTATGCTGATAAGAAGACTTTTAATTGGTTCTCACTGGAGTTTAGGATGCTTTATATGTTTACGGTTTGCCTAAAGTTACTGAAGCTGAATCAGTGTTTTATGGAAATCTGTGCAAGGACCTAGCGGAAGAGGAGCAAATGCTGGCTGGCTGTACAAGAGGATTTAAGGGCTTCAAATTATCAAAGTAAATAGATAGTTCACCTTATATTAATCAGCTCTTCTATTTGTCTTCGAGAACTTGGAAACATTTGCGGATTTTATTTTTAATTTTGTGTTTATTTTTACAAGACCCGTTTGCTTGGTTGTATATTGAGAAGTTTCTTGCAACAGTATGCTGGGAGAAAAACTGAGATAAACTTTTTCTAAAGTGTACTTTTATTTCTCATATAAGAATTTCTTGCTCTGAAAAAGGATGTGGTTGAAATTTTTAGGTTTGATTGAAAAAGTCAGGTGTCAGATTTGTTGGACAAATACTTTCTAAAATATACTCAATATTGAATTAGACAAACGTGGCATCAATCTTGCTGACTTCTGCACCTTTCAGGAGATTCAGAAATTGTATTAGTTGTTCCTTATAGATTGATGTTCCTAAATAAAATACTGATTTTTAAAGGTTTTCAAATCTAAAGAATCCACAAACTCGTTACAGTAACTCAGTTACTGACTTTGATCTGCCTGAGGTTTCTGTGAATATTTACATTATCACAAAGAAGGTACTTACTTACCCTTAACAATTGCAGGTAATTTTTCTTTGTTTCTAATGAGCAATTTTACTTTCAGCTAAAGGGATAGGAACCATGTACAGATGTCAGAAGCTGATGTTAATTTATGTTTCTTCATCTTCTATCATGTCTGCTGGTATGTCCATTTAATTGTGTGACTTTACATGACTATCCAAGAGAACATAGTGTTTCTGTTGCAGAAGAATACTGATGATAGATACATTTGAATTCATAAAATTAAGCTTTTGGGTCAACAGGAAAGATTGAAATTCTATGCTAAAACATAATTAATAATAAACTTTCATTACCCTTTCTATATACATGCTGCTTCTATTTTGTGTTTTCCCTCTGCATTTGGGAACAGTTTTAAGGCTGTGTTGTAGAAGTTCTTTAAGTGATTCCAATTGCTTTCAAAAAGTCGAATTAGTAATAGTAGAGAGAGCACTAAAGGAAAACAGTCTATTAAGATGGTTCTCTTCTGTTTTTTGAATATGATAGTTTTATGCTTCTCAGTCTGCTACTACTCATCATTAAAATCAAAATACTTTAAAACAGTGTTTGTCATTAACAGTCATAGCTGTGAAGCAGATTAAAGTTGTGAAGTTGGAAATAGAATGCAAGAAAGAAGCAGCCGCCTTTGACATGAAAACTGGTAGATCAGAATTGCTGTTAACTTTAAACCTGCTGCAGTGCACGTGGACACTGTATGCTATTATTCCTTTCCCCTCTGCCCTCTTCAGCTCTCTTTCTACAGATCATAAAATGACTGCTTCAGAGAGGAACACCTTGACTAAAAAAATGAGAGTTTTGTCGCAATTGTCATGAAGTCCATTATGAAATACAACTTGCCACAGCCCACATTTCAAGATAAATTGTCTCTGCCTGCCTTTTGCTATGTCAAATGGGTGACAGATGGTGATTTTGTATTATTATGTTCTGTGTGCTTTGTGTTGGCTAATAATAGGCTAGTAGGCACCTCTGAAAAAACTTGCTATTGCTTCAGAGAATTGGAAAGGGACACTATTGATGTCCTGTTGGATTTGAAAAGTATACTTCACATTCATGATGATGAGGGTAATCATTGCTGAGTCCAAAGTGGGGACCTGAAGACAGGGGTGAATATAATACATAATACCCTAAGCTGTAGACATTTTATATTTTCTGAGCAGACTGCTCATGAGTGGTTTCAGTACAGGTAGCCCAATAATGCACAAGATTCATTTTTTTCTTCTTTTTATTTTATCTTTGTCCCAAAGACTAAATGAATAGTTGTAGGTGTAACTGTTCAGATTGTAAAGCTGTTCAGGTTTTGAAAGCAGTTTGTCCATTGAAGTGTGGATTGTCACTAAAGAGGCTGCTCTTGCCTTTTGCTGCCTGTTCTAACCCTGTCTCTTCTCTTTCTGGTGCTGGTCTCTGAAATTTGTTCCCCCCGCTTGGTGAATTAGATGAGGAGAGGGACCATTAGCTTTCAGACAGACCACTTTCTCATCTAGCTGGCTGCTGTGGGCTCAAGAGAAAGAATGGCGATGCGATGGCAAAAAAAATAGATAGTTGTGTCTTCATCAGCAGTTCAGGCTTTGTTTGACTGCATTCTTGGGTTTCTTGCATTCAGACGGCTAGAAATTAAGACATGGGGAAGGATGTATCTTCTTCACTTACATGGTTTTGTGCAGGGTTAAAGCAAAGTGCTGTGACCTTGATTTGAAAGTTCAGTAAAACTGAAATGAATCTCTCAAAGGAAAAAATAATTGAAGTGGTGTGCATGAAGTAGTGGTTTGAAAGAGGTGCTTATGCTGGGAAAGTGATTAAACACTGTGATGTCATTTTATCCTCAGTTTCTTTTCCTGCGTTTTCCTCCAGCATTTCTCTCTGCCACTTTTATTAGCTCTAAGAAATAAATAAGAATCATAGAACCACAGAATAGTTAGGGTTGGAAAGAACCTTAAGATCATCTAGTTCCAACCTCCTTGCCGTGGGCAGGGGCGCTGCACACTAAACCGCGTCACCCAAGGCTCTGTCCAGCCTGGCCTTGAACATCACTAGGAATGAGGCATTCACAACTTCTTTGGGCAGCCCATTCCAGTGCCTCACCACCCTTACAGTAAAGAACTTCTTCCTTATAACCAATCTAAACTTCCCCTGTTTGAGTTTTAACCCATTACCCCTTGTCCTGTTACTACAGTCCCTAATGAAGAGTCCCTCCTCAGCATTCTTAGAGGCCCCCTTCAGATACTGGAAGGCTGCTCTGAGGTCTCCACGCAGCCTTTTCTTCTCCAGGCCGAACTGCCCCAACTTTCTCAGCCTGCCTTCATACGCGAGGTGCTCCAGTTCCCTGATCATCCTTGTGGCCCTCCTCTGGACTTCCAACAGTTCCATGTCATTTTTACGTTGAGAACACCAGAACTGCGCACAATACTCCAAGTGAGGTGTGATGAGAGCAGAGTAGAGGGGCAGAAATCACCCCCTTCAACCTACTGGTCACGCTCCTTTTGATGCAGCCCAGGATATGGTTGGTTTTCTGTGCTGCGAGTGCACACTGA